>JACEFZ010019202.1:0-22243 GCA_014155875.1 Cepaea nemoralis
ACACTCCTCATATGAGTTAATTGACGAACATTGTTAACTTGGTGTGCTGTCGACAGCTGTAGGTGTGGGCTGCGTAGATTCGGTGAATGTCTGTATCGAGTTTTCAAGTTCAACAAAATCTACTTTTAGCCAAGAATTAATGTTTTCAATACAGCCCTGTGTCATGAGCTTGCTCTTACTGTGGTACAAGTGTATTGTAATCGCTGGCGTCGTAATCAGTGCTTCAACGTGGGCCCCGCGCTTATCTTGCCAGTGTTCAATTTGTTCAAGCATGTAGTATTTGAGTAGGCAAGTTCGGAATGCCTCATAATGGAGTGTGTTGTTGAAGGAAACAGTAACACACTGTCCTGAGTTGGTGTGTTTGACGACTAGGCCGGTGGGAATTATGCACTTGGATAGCTTGTTCTTCGTGGCCCTTTCTTTGTTTAGTGTGTAAGTTTTATTGACAGCGATCGTACACCTGAGCGAGTCCTTTCACCATTCACTTCCAATACAGAGCACTCTCCTTCCCCTGACATTATTGCATAATATTACGAATAACTAAACTTGAAGAATGCAGCAATCGCATTGTTATCTAGCCACGCCGCGGGCAATATGAGGTCCCGTGGTTGTTTCTGATACGCCTCGTGCACTTGATTTGTTAATAAAAAGTCGTTTAAAAGTCGACAGGGTCGACTTCATCGAACCGGGTTTTATCCCATATGGCTCGGTCTCTTTCCGCAGCGCCAAAAGCGTCGCACAAAGCACGAACTCCGTAGCTTTCAGCGACGACCCACAGGAGTCTCCGAAACATTTAACTCGTAAACCGATGGGAGCGGCCCGGAATCGAACCCACAACCTTCGAATCACAAGTCAAACGGCTTGACCACTTCGCCACAGAGACTCCCTTGATTGGTTAAAATTTAATAGTGTTCAACTATCACTCGAAATGAATATTATATATAACACACATTTTTGCGATAATCAACACTTGTATTAGTCTAAAAACTATTTAACCACATCCACAGAATCACAACGAGCACATTGATATAAAAAATCTATTATAGATGATTCAGCTTGCAGTAATAATAATCCGAGAAGTAAGAGATACGAAAACACGTCTTCACTCTCCGGCAGAGACAGAGCAGGATGTGGCAGAAGGTCATCCGATGTGTGTATCGGAGGTGGGACATCCTGATTATGACCGAGTACTTTCCGGAAGGTTGTTGTGTGAGCGAGGTTCTGCACAGGGCATGCTATTGAACGAATCAATGATGACGAAGACATGCAATTATAAAAAAAAGAAAGAAACTGATGATAAGGATATGCACTTAACGAAAACGGACATAGTTGTAAGACATCAGGTCCATTTATGTAGACTATGAGGAAGACATGTAAACTTGAGACCACTTCTGTATGAAGTGAGGAAGCGCCAGTGGACACTTTTATCAGAGTATTTGGACAAGTTGTAAGAGCAAGTATGTGGGCGAGTTGTGAGATCAATTGGGCAACTGTTAGGGGCAAGTCGACAATTTGTGGCAAGGTCATCTGTATTTGTTCATGTTGCTTCAGTATGTAAAGCACAGAAGATAGTTAATAGAGTACGTTGAACAGAGAGTTATAGATGGTGGTGGTGTGATACGGGTCGATGATAGTAAGGATGCTGGCCCTTGGAAAAGAATATCAGACAAATGGCAGTCAAGTGAATAGAGATGCGCTTAGTATTCCCAGACTGGGTACCTTTGATGAAGATAGTGTGATGTGGATAATTGAAAATAATGATAGTAATATATTTAATTGACACTTTAAGAGAGTAATTATTATATAGTTGATAATGTGTTAATTAAATTCATTGTAACCATATCACCGTGTATATTACAACAAAGTAAATCATAACAGTGTACCTAATATATGTATCTATAAATTCAAGGTAGTGTAATTATTACGTAATTGAAGCTTCATACATATATTTATTTTAATTTGCAACTGATATTAACCTCTGACCATATATATCATAATCACTTTATTGATATACATACCTAATATTTACAAGAAACACTACAATACATAGATTATACGGCACCATTTGTACATTACAGAACAAATAGCATAACCTTTCAAACGATCACCACACTGGAAATTCAACAACACACTACTAGAAAATACAGCCTCTACTACTACTACTACTACTACTACTACTACTACTACTACTACTACTACTACTACTACTACTACTACTACTACTACTACTACTACTACTACTACTACTACTACTACTACTACTACTACTACTACTACTACTACTACTACTATTACTACTACTACTACCACTACTACTACTACTACTACTAATACTACTACTACTACTACTACTACTTCTACTACTACTACTACTACTACTACTACTACTACTACTACTACTACTACTACTACTACTACTACTACTACTTCTACTACTACTACTACCACCACCACCACCACCACCACCACCACCACCACCACCACCACCACCACCACCACCACCACCACCACCACCACTACCACTCTTCCTCTACTACAAATATTACTACTAATTCTATTGACACCACTACGCTACAACTACCATCACTACTGAGACTATTACCCAGACAAATTACCTAATGTCATTCATGTAACACATAAGAACCAGATGCTCCTAAATTGGCCTACAGATTTCTTATTTTTGGCAGCATTTGTCTTAATTTGGCATACCTTTTTTATTTTGGCAAACATTTCTGTTTTATTTGGCATACATATTTCTTACTTTGGCCTATATTTGATCATAATTTACATACATATTTCTTAATTTACCGACATTTGTCTCACTTTAGCACACACATTTCTTAATTTGGCCGACAATTTTCATAATGTTGTATACACATTTCTTAATTTGTGCAAGAGTGTTTTTTATTTTAATTTGGCCAGTTTTTCATTCCCTTAATTTGGCCATGTCACAGATTTTAAGAATGTATGAAAGAAATGGTTAAAGTTATTTTTAAAGATGTGAAAAGCAAAAGTTTTGACACCGTCAATGAAACAGCAATTCACCGAAATACGCTTAGACAATAATCCTCGGAAACTTGAGGAATTATGTGATTCAAATGAGGACCATCTTTGAGTTATGCAGGGATTACCACTTTGATCGGCACAGTTGTTTCTTAGACTACAGTCTAGACTCTTCAGTAGAACCAAGCCAGATGCCTTGAACGTAAACACTGATCTCTGCATTCAGTCGGATTCCCACTGGATCGTTATCTGTATTGACAGCTCAGTCAAGTGTGAATAATTTTATTCCTTAATAATAAACGCTATCTGTATTTGGTTTTTTTAATTTAAAAAAAATTAGCAGTATTCACTTGAAGATCTGTAACATGCAGCCGTAACCTGTACCTCTAAACATGCGTATGGTAATAGTGTTGAAGTCATTTTACCTTACCTACTATAACCAATAATAACCGCCATCTTTTATTTTCAATTTGTTTACGTGTTTACAATTTTTATTTGAAGATCTCTAATTCTAACCCTCTGTATGATGATAGTGTTTAAGACACTAAGCCAAACCTACTACAACCAATAATAATTGCCATCTTTTAAAAAATATTTTTATAGTTTGATTTTGTTTAACATTATTACTGATTTATTTGAAGATCTGTAACATTCAAACCTAATCCGTATCCCCCTAAACTTGTGTATGATGATAGCGTTTAAGCCCAGCCAACTACAAACAATAATATCCGCCATCTTTTAATATTATACCTTATTAAAACATCTAAGACCTGAAGTAGTAACGTTTCCCTGACCACGGAAAGCCATAAATGATTATCTATGTTAGACCGGTAAATATGAAAATTGAGGCTCCAGCATGTGACCAGCAAGGTTTTTTTTTTTTATTTGCGCTCGCTCGCTTTGAGCCCAAGCGTAATCCAGACACACTATTTCTAGCAATGCTGGACTGATTTTTGCGTGTGGATTTGCTTTACCTATTAACAGTGATCCACGCCCTAACCTCGGACTCACAACACCGGATGTTTAAGAACAAGCGTTCTGATCCATTCGGCCATGCTGACCTACACCTGCACGTTACATTTTCTCTTGTAGTCACATAGGCTTATAGAAGAAAAACAAATGTCGCCATTCTTCGCCAGTATAACATTTATTATCGCAACTATTCAGCTAATGATGTAACCTTTACAGTGGTAATTTTTCCATTGTTTTATTTCTAGTGCTGAGAGAATTTCAACAATCCGTCTGCTACAATAACTTTCCTGATATTTACGAATACTGGTCAACCTGTGACTGTTATTCTGAAGACAACGCAGTAATGTAAGTCAGAACTTGTGTACAGTGAATCATTCGTTCGATCAGAAATATACAGGGGATTCACAATAAATAAAGTCCCTCGCATGCAGGCATCTTCAAGCTGCTTTTAGTTTGATGTGATGTGCAACGAATCATTTTGAATACGAAAACCAAATGGTGCCCAGTCTCTTACATACAGGGTGTTTGTAAAGTCTTACTACACTTTGTATATAGAACACATTTGAACAAAAATGGAGTGCATGCCTATATTGAAAAAAATTTGCTCCACAGTTCATCATGAAGCAATATGCAACAAATGGCTGGCGTCTGCTGGAATAATTCTGTGCACTCCAAACTTCATTGGTACTTTCCAGCTTTCCTAAAACAGCGTTAGACCATAGCAGTATCTATTGTAACTAAATTATTGAATATTTAGCACATAGTTTGATGACATCATGTACTTCATTTTTCACATTTGTTCTACATACAGAGTGTAGTGAGACTTTACAAACACTCGGTAGTTTAATATTCTAGATCACACGAACGCCCATAATCCGATCACGGAATGGGTAGATCATTCTTTTCATGTAAAAGTCATTGGGTGAACACGAGACAGACAGCAATGGACAGCAACAGCAGTAAAACTATTTGTAGGCTATTTTAATTTTCAAGAAAATGTATTAAAATATTAACATTGTCATATTTTACTTACATTCTAGAAATCGACTAAGACTCAATTGTATGATTAACAAGTTCACAGCAGCATGTGGCGAGGCAGGCGGGATACTTTTCTCATCGATTATGGATCTATCACGTGAATAACGGTTTGTAATGAAAACGTGCGAATCAATATGAATCATTTGATGAATATATCAATGTTCTATTTATAGTAGCTCAAAAACTTGTGGATGAGACATTATCTCAAGCCAGTGTGTTTGTGCTGGGCGGAATCATGAGCTGGTTATATCCTAACTTATCTCTCTGCAAATGTGAAATGCCAGTACCAGTCTTGCACACACTACTGGTTCCTTAGCTTGGAGAGGGGAAGGAAATATATACATTACAGTTCCCAGTCGAGTCGGTACTTTCGATACCGGGTAGGGAGAAAAGTATCTACATCAACCTTACTCCAAGAGTTTCAAGCTCTTGAAGGGTTCAGACATTGGACTTACGGGTTAAAACGTATATATTAAAGCATCTTACTGAATACTTTGTTGTTCTCATCTCATCTCATCTTGTTCCTCGTGTACCTTGCGGTGTCGTGTTGAAGCATACATAGCGGGAGAGTGCCCGTTGAAGGGCTTCATGTATCGAGATACCCATTGACTCTGCTATTCATTCTATAAATCTTTTACGTGGCCAGCCTCTTCTTCTTCGTTTACTTTTGGTATGCACATCAATGAGTGTTGTGGTATACTGTTACGTGGTAACCTTGTTACATGGCCATACCATTTAATTTGCTGTCTCCTGATAAAATTTAGCGCTGCTATAACCCCTCACATTATTCCAGATTTCTTCATGTTTGATTTTCTCTCTTTTTGATACATTGAACATTCTTCTCAGGTATCTCATTTCTGTTGTTGTAATTTTTCGTTTCTCTCTTTCTGTCATTGTCCAGATTTGGTATTAGTAGCAGAGAGTTGGCAGGAAAATTGTGTTGTAGCGTGCTTTCTTAGTAGCTAACCGATGGTAACCCGACTGGCTGCAGGGCGAGGCGCAGTCCAGACATTGTAGATCCGTTGTTTATAGAAACAAAAAAACAAAAAAAAAACAAAAAAAAAAAAAGAAATCACACATGAATGTTATCTAGTGCTACCCTCCCAAAAATGACAAGGATGAACCACTTAAGGAGGAATTGTATGTGAAACTCCAAATAATTGTGAGCAGTCAATTAAATCGAAATATCAACATTATTATGGGTGACCTGAATGTCAAGGTAGGATTGGATAACATGGGTTTTGATGAGATCATGAATAAACAAGGATGTGGAATAATGAATGAAGATGGAGTGGCATTCGTTAATTGTTGCACAGAGAATCTACATGAAAGGCGAACACATTTTTCCTCTTAAAAGAATTCACAAAGTAAGATGGTCGTCACCTGACCACACAACAGAAAATCAAATTGATCGTATCTGTATGAATCATAAATTCAGAACACCTCTAGATGCATTCATTCATTCATTCATTCAATAGCATGTCGTTTGCAGAACCTCACTTCCATAAAAATCTTCCATAAAACCTCTCTATCATAAGCAAGATGTCCCACGTCGGATACACCCATCTGGAGATCGTCTGCCACATCCTGCACCCATCTTCACATTGGCCGTCCTCTTCCTCACTTCCCAGGCATATACCCAGCCATTATTGTTCTCTCTAAACTTTCGTGACGTTTCAAGTGACCAAAATATTTATAGTTTCTTTGTTTTATCGTCTTTAATAGCCAATCTTCTTCAATATTCAGCTCTTTAAGTAAGGATGCATTTGTTCTTTTCTTTACCCGAGATATTCATAGAAATCGTCTATAACATTTATATTCAAAGGCACTTATGCACTGTTCAGCTTGTTTAGTAAGTGTCCAGGGCTCACAGGTTATGTTCCAATGGGAAAGATGCATGTTATTAACAATCTAATTTTTATAGTTCTGTCTGTCCCACTCCATGATTTATTCAGCTGTTTTAGTCTTTAAAGAATAATTGTTAGTCGTCGTTTAATTTCTTCCACTGTGCCATCATTGTTAGTAACCAATGACCCAAGATATTCAACATTCTCCACCATCTTCAATTTTTCTACATTAACATATTTTTTTTTCTCCATAGCAGTTTTATATGTATGCATTATCTTTGTTTTTGCTAGGTTAAGATATAAGTTGTGATTTTCACTATTCAATTGGGTAGAGGCTAATAGGTTTTCTATACCATTCTGTGTTGAACATAGCAATACTGTATCATCAGCATACCGAATCTCTGGTATGTGATAACCACCGATATTTAGGGCATCATATAGCTCCCTGTTTATATCATCTTTTACATTTCTCATTATATTTTCGGTGTACAGGTTAAACACACAGGGGGAAAGCACACATCCCTGACAGAATCCTTGCTTGATATCAAACCAATCTGATGCCTCGCCATCTATTCTAACCGCTGCTTGTTGGTCTAGATAGAGCATTCTTATGAGTTGTATTACATGTGATAATAACCCCATATTCCTCATGATTTCCCAAAGTTTCTGATATTATACTCAGTCAAATGCCTTTGGATAATACACAAAACACGAGAACAGGTTTACATTAAATTATCTGCACTTCTCTATTATTAAACGCATGTTGAGAATGCGATCTCTTGTTCTTTTTCCATGTCTAAATCCAGCTTGACCCACGTTAATTTCTTCTTCCACTTTCTTACACTTTATGATTGTTAGTAGAATTTTACTTTCATGACTGATCAGGGCCACAGATCTATAGTTGGTGCATAATTTCAGGTTGCTTTTTTTGGTATTGGAATGAATGATTTATTTCTCTTCCAATCTTTTGGCCAAATACCATATCTCCATATCTTTTTACATAATGCGTGATAGATTTGAATGACTTCTTTTCCTCCAGCTTTAATTAGTTCAGCTGGTATCTCATCACATCCAGGTTATTTACCATTCTTCAGGTTCTTTATTACCTATGCAATTGTGTTTTTATTTATTGCCCATGCAATCTCATCTAATGAAGGTTCCTGTTCTGTCTCTGCTGTCATTGGCTCATTTATCTCATTCACATCCTCCCTGTCACTCATATCATACATTCCACTGCAGTAATCCTGCCATCTTTCTAGAATATGTCTAGATTCTGTTAAGGTATTACCCATCTTGTCACAGATAACATTCAATTGATGTTGAACATTTCTTGTCAATAACTTCATTTCTTTGAACATTTCGTAATCTCTTCCAGTCTTGTGATATTGCTCTATTCCGGTACAGCAATTTTGTATATATTGATTTTTTGTCCTTTCTTGTGTTCTTTCTTATTTCTCGAGTTAAAGATTTATACTTCATCCTGCTGTTATCGGATTCACCTCCTTGTCTGTTTCCGTTCCCATTCGTTGTTTTATTAATTCTAACGTGTCTAATGTGACCCATGACTTAAGTTGCTTTTTCTTGGTCGGAATTAAATCTTTGACTGAAGTTATATAGATATCTTTAGCGTGTACTGCCAGTTCATCATACTCTTGTCATTTACAGACATCAAGACCCCAAAACGATTCCTAACTTCTACATTGTATGCATCTGGTATTTTGTGAGATCAAAACGAAGTAGCCTTGGTCCTCGGGAACGCTTTTTGAGATTTAATTTCAGATCTTCTTCTAATAACTGATGAACTGTATCACAGCCTGTACTTCGTAGAGAATTTGTAGATGTTATGCTTGATCTCCATTTTCTTTGTAGTAAAATATAATCTATCTGATTTTTGGTAATACTGTCCGGGGACTTCCATGTGAATAGTCTTCTTGGATGTTGTTTAAAAAGTGTATTGGCTATCGTTCACTTACTTTCTCTGCAAAATTCAATTAATTTGTCACCAGCATCATTTCTATTTCCCAATCCAAATTTTCCTAAAACGTGTCTCTCATTTTCAGCTCTTTATGACCTAATTTTGCATTAAAACCTCCCATTATTATTGCTCTATCATTATGACCAATCTTATTTAATGTGTTTTGTAGTGTATTGTAAAAATCTTCAATTTCGTTCTCCTCTGCTGTTAAAGTAGGTGCATATATCTTTATTATAACTTTATTTTTTGGACGGCCTTTAAGTTTAAAAGTGAGGATTCTATCACTAACTGGGTTATATCCCACTAAAGCTTTTGCAGTTGTTTAAACAAACTGCAACTTCACTCTGGCCTCCGACGTCTCTCCCAGAATAAATTAAAAGACTTCCATTTTTAGGTGTAAAATGTCCCTTGCCACTCCAACGATGTTCATTGATTCCTAAAATTTGAATATTTAACCTCTAAATCTCATCACATACTACTTCTAGTTTGCCTCATACAAACTTCTCACATTCCACGTTCCTATTCTCACTATGTTTCTTAGATTGACACAGGGGATTTCCTTGGTAACACAGTAAGGATTAACTCCGTAATCACGATTACTAGTACTTGTCCCTGTATCACACTCTTACCCATGTTATCTTATCTGTCTGGCCTGGGGGTCTCGCCACCAGATCTCTTTCTTATTATGTTTTCTTTCATGGTTATTTTCGTTTCTTGGCAAGTTTTTTAGAAGGTAGTTTGTCATTGCTTTCCTTCTGGGCAGTGACTGTACTAGTCGGTAGCCAAATCCATTGTCTCTACTGATGAGATCATCTGCTTATCGCCGCAGTGTGCAGACCATAACCAACAACAATCTGTCGGCTGCTCTCACACTCCATCCACCACCTTCATCCACCTATCTAGATGACGTGAGATTTTTTAGTGGAGGCGTATATGTAAATCATCATCTTCTGAAATGTAAAATTAAACTGAAGCTCAATAGATACATAACATCCCATAAACACATACATTAATACACCATAAGATACCTCAGAATTCAATAAACTAGGGAACAATTTATGATCACAGTCTCAAATAAATACTAGGTCTTAAAACAGTTAGTAGTGTAAATGAATACTTAAATATACGAAAGTGCAACGGGCTAAATACATTTATAGTGAAACATGTTAGGAATTATTTTGTAAAATTGAGTTTTGGTAAGTTGAATGAAGAACCGACGCCACAAGACTTGGGACATTTCCCAATACTAAAATAGTACCAGATGCAATACGATAATGTTTGGCCATTCCTCGGAGGACTAAGTGTCGACCTGCCCCATCATTATCTCCAGGCAATGAGGCTGTATCTGTTCTTTCACACTCTACACACGATCCCAAAGGTCCCTGACCACATCTGCGTTATCATTCACAACTACCCCATTCGGCAGTGCAGATCCAGCCAATTTGTGAGCCAACTTATTTTCCAATACACAAGCATGCCATAGGGAAAGGATCCAATGAATGCTCCATGTGTTAGATTTTTAAAAAAAACAACATTGACGCATGCCATTCTGCATGAAGTATGCCTACCTTCACCCTGCTCAGCATGCTGTTTTAGTCCGTTACAACCACAATGCGTGTCCTGTTGTAATCTCCAGCAATAGAAATGCTGCAATGACTACCTCCTCCTCCATTCTAGGAAGAGATACGGTGGTATCATATGCAAAGGCTCGCTTGCACTAAACACTGTCCATTAACTTTCGCTATGAACCCCAAACACTTCTTTTGCCTCTTGGCACAGTCATCCATGAAGACGAAAACATCACCAGGGCGCGAATTGTTGAGAATCAGTTGCTTCGCCTCTCATTCAGCGTTATCTTCTGGGCAATCCCTACACTCCTGATATAATCTTATTATGATCGTGCTCAGGTCTGACATTCTGGCATTCTGACCCATTACTTTTGTCTCCCAATGTTTTCTAGCATGCATACTTCTTTGACTGCGTCCTCTGCCTGAGATATCCACGATTTCCCATTTATCAGTCTGTGACCCATATCTGTGTCCAGGAGTTTATGCAGAAGATGTTTCTTGTAATTGACTTCTCAACTGGTGCACATTTAGTTTGTCCGGAAACATTAACAAATCCAGGATATACGCGTGTTAGTCAATAACTAAGTCACAAATGGTTGCAGAAAAATAACTAAACATGATAACATATTGAAACCCGTTTAATTGTATACATACATTGTCCCTTTATTTCTCAACATAATTTTCACCAACATTGATGCACTTATCCCATAGTTTTATCAGTCCTCCCAAACCGGCTGCATAGAACTGCATTGCCGTACCTGCAACGACACAAAGACGTCTCAAAGCTCGCCACTACCACAAAGACACCATACAAGGAAGCAATGCGGAGGTGCGAGACAGTCACGTGCATCTAGCAAGCTGATAGAGCACAACTAAAAAGCCAGATTTATGAGTTGAAATAAAAAACAAATCAACCTACTCCAAAAACCACGCACAGACCAGCGACAATGAAAAGCTGCTAGTTGAAATAAAAGAAATACAGCAAAACATCAAACAAGAAGTTGAACATATGGCCGAGATAGATGAAGAAGGAAAACGATGAAATGCTACGCACCATCAAAGCGGAGAGAGAGAGAGAGAGAGAGAGAGAGAGAGAGAGAGAGAGAGAGAGAGAGAGAGAGAGAGAGAGAGAGAGAGAGATGCTGAAAGATGAAATAGAATTAATCCGAAACAACCCAACAGAAGCCATGCAAGAGACCACATACAGGCTGCAAGATGAAACCCAACAAAAGACTTAACCGGAACCGCCAGATAAAGCCAGCAGCCCAACCACGACACCCGAGGCCTCCAAGGAGAAACCAATATGCCGCCAGACATCTGGAAAAAAAACCGAGATGAGCACCCTGACGACGGTGTGAACTGGCCCCGGGAACCTACCTTGGAGGAGTGCCTAGAATCGGCAAGGCTTCGGGCAATTAGAGAGAAACTCGGGCGCGAGGAATTCAGAAGGCGCTTGTAAGAAAACGAAAACAAGCCCAAGAAACTCAGAGGGAAACCGATAGAATACCCTGATGTATACTATCACGGTGAGTCCGGCTTCGAGTACTACATAGATGACAGAAAGTTCGTCCCGTGGTTGTCCACGGAGGAAGACTGTGAAAAGAAACATAAACTATTTATCGAAACAGAAAACAGGCTCAAGGAGGAAAATCGCACTGAAAAGCTTCTACAGACAATACACAAAAAAGGAGGCAAAAATACTAAATAAAATGTCGTTATACGGACTACAACCAGTCAAGCCAGACAACACAAGAGCCTGCACCAACAAAGAAATCCACAAGAGGAGACGGGCACAAAGCATAGCCGCTGAGCAACCTTCTGACGTCAAAAACGCAAACGTTTATGTAACCGTTCGTCAGGGAGGACTCACTCGTAAGAGCTCACAAGACAAGAAACAGGGCTAAAATCCCACAAAATCCACGGCTTTCAACGCTCTCTACCATTCTCTACCACTGAGGAGGCAGGTGAGACGAGACCGAATTTGGATATTTTTTTTTTCGAAAATTGGAATATATATATATACACACACACATTGGCACCTTGCCGTCTTGACAGACGATAGTTTGTGCTTTAAAAAGGCATAATAACTTTTACCTATGGCGGTAGCGAATGTGACTGATAAGGCCAATTTGCGCTGTAAATGTCCGTTCACTTGGGTGCATGTGAACACGTGGTCATTTCCACCATCATGCACCATCTTATGTCTCAAACGCTCGGTGGTATATATATATATATATATATATATATATATATATATATATATATATATATATATATATATATAGATATATATATATATATATATATATGTTGTTTGTCCAGCAAGAATGATGATGAACATTCATTTCATCCAGTGGGATTGAAAGTACTGAGCCGTGAGTTCTAAGATGGCTGATAAGGCCAATTTTGGCTCGAAATATTCTTTGACAATGTCTGCAAAGCATGCTTGACGTTCCAGGTGGAGGATGTCCTGCAGTGGTTTTTCTGTCCAGCCTTTTCTTCACAGCTCTTGCAGTCCCGGTTGCTTCACAAATGACTGCATCCTTATGTAATGATGTACGCCAAGAATTGCGGTCCTTAGCAGCAGTCTTCCAGGTATCAGGATGAATTCCAAAAGCTTTGATTGAGATTTTCAGAGTGTATTTAAAGCTTTTCTTCTAGCCGCCTTAAAAGCGTTTACCACAACGCAGCTCGCCATAAAAAAATTGTTTAGGGAGCCTGTGATCTGGCATACGAGTTAAGTGACCAGCCAAGCGAATCTGATTTTTAATTAGTGGAGTGTGGATACTGGGCATGGATGCTCTTTCTAGGACTTCAGTGTCTGAGATCTTGTCTTGCCATTTAATCTTCAGCAGCTTCCTAAGGCAGACAGTGTGGAAGTGGTTTAATTTCCTAGCATTTCGCTGATAAACAGTCCATGTTTCACAAGCATATAGCAGTGTGGATAATACAACTGCTTCATAGACTTTCAGCTTTGTTTGTAGGCTGATTCCAGTTCAGTCCCATATATTCTTGTACAGTCCGCTAAATGACGCGCTGGCCTTACAGATTCTTGCATTCACTTCGTCATCAATTGTGGCAGCTTGTGACACAGTGCTACCAAGATAGGTGACATATATAATATATATATATATATATATATATATATATATATATATATATATATATATATATATATATATATGCCGGTCTCCCTGGTCGAGGGATTAACTTTCTCCGTAACCCCGAATACTCTCATGGTTGACGGGAGCGCACGAGAATTAGAAGTGCTTCGAGTCGCGCCAGTGACTTATGAGAGTATTTAGCCGGTCGCTCAGAAAGTCATGGAGTGCCGATGAGCGTAATCTTAGCCTAGGAATCAACATACAGCTGAAAGGTCCTGATGTTGACCGCAATATCCTGAAACGGGATGGAAACGCGGGGGGGGGGGGGGATATATATAATATGGGCGGTCATGTTCTGCCATCTCACTCGATCACCAGAGTCATGGATCAGCTCCTGTTCCTGTCTCGACCATGCCACGTGGCCAAACCATCCAGGTACTTACTTCTCGGTCTTCCCCTTGGTCTCTTCCCTTCGATCTTATCAGTCGTCACCAAGTTCTCCAAATAATTTCTTCTCATAACATGCCCAAAAAATGTTGACTGTCTACATCTAATGTCTCTAATCAGTTTACGATCTTCATTTGTTTCTTGAAGGACTTGTTCATTGGTTTTTCTGTCTGTCCATAGTATTCTTTGCATTTTCCTCACAAACCACATCTCCACAGCCATCAGCTGTTTTTCAGCTTGGCTTCTTAATGTCCACGCTTCACATCCATACAAAAGTATAGATTCTATGTAGCACTTCAACATTCTTTTTCTCGTTTTGAATTGATATCTTTTTATTGGTCAGTATGTTTTTCATCTTGCAAAAGGCTACCTTCGCAATGGCAATTCTTGTTCTAATCTCTTCAAGGCATCTCCCATCAGATGTTATGACTGTGCCGAGATAACTGTATCGATTCACTTGCTTAAGAATATGCCATTTACTCGTATATCACATTGTGGTATTTCTTCTTCCCAGTGACGACCATAATCTGTGTTTCTTAATATTCAGTTCTAACCCTAGTTGTTCACTGTGTGCAACACCGCATCTACTAAATTTTGCAGGCTCCTGTTTATTGTCTGCAATCAAGACTGTATCATCTGCATATCTAATGTTATTGATGTATCGTCCCCCAATGTTGATTCCTTCCAAATCTTCTATATTTCTGAAAATATTTTCACTGTAAGGGGAAAAAAGAGCTGGAGACATTACACATCCCTGTCTCACACCTCTTTTAATAGGCTGATATTGACCTACATCGTTATCAATTCTGATGGCAGCTTGTTGATTCCAATATATGTTTTTTACACGTCTAAGGTCTTTTCCATCAATTTGTAGATCTTCAAGCATCCTTATCATGACATGTCTCACTTTATCTAAAGCCTTTGTAGAGTCAATAAAGCAGAGATATAGATCTTTGTTTACTTCTATAGAACGCTCAATTACTGTTCTCAGTATAAACACATCATTTACTGTGCCTTCTACAAATTCGCACTGTTCTTCTCCTATTTCGGGTTGTATTTTTTTCCTAATTCTTTGCATGATAATTCTCAGCAGAATCTTCGTGATGTGGCTCATTATACTAATTGTTCTATGTTGATCGCATTCCATGGCTCCTGATTTCTTCGGGATTGCAATAAATATAGAATTACATAATTCAGGAGGTATATCTCCAGTATCGTATATTGCATTCAGCACTCTATGAGACTTGTCTCACTATGAGACTTGTCTATTCCATATTCTTCTAAGGCATTGGTCATTTCTATTGTGATGTTATCAGCACCAGGAGTCTTGCCAGTTTTCATATGGTTAAAAGCATTCTGAACTTCCATCTTCAAAATTGATGGTCCTTCATTATGATTCCTGCGATCATATTGGTCTTCTCTTGTATCATCATAAGGTCTTTCACACAATCTGACCACGCATGAAAAATCTGATCTTTTTCTATTATGATTTTCTCATCTATGGTTGTTAGGCAACCCGTTGATGTGTGGGTTCTTTGTTAGTGATTTCATTAATTCTTTTGTGCTTTAATTTCTTATTCCGGATGTTGTGTTGGTGTTCAGTTTCCTTGCAATTTCCTCATGCCATGTTTCTTTTGCCTCTTTGCATAGCTTCCTAATTTTCCTGTGAATTTTTCCTTGTTATTTCTGTTATTTCGTCTTACTTCCATGAGTTTTAAGATGTCTTGCGTCATCCATTTGTTGCGTCCTATTATCTTTATTTTGGGATGGTTGTTTCTGCAGCTTGGTTTATTGATTTCTTTAATATTTCCCATTTGTTACTGATGTCTTGAAATAATATTTCCATATCGGACAATGCATCGAATCTGTTCTTTACCTGTACGTTGAATTTATCTTTTATTTCCCCACTCTTCAGTGCCTGTAGATCAACTTTTTTTGTTTCTTGGTGAATATTTGACTTTATTTTATTTTATATGTAATTGCTTAAGATTAATCTATGGTCGCTGAAGCAGTCTGCGCTTGGTATAGTTTTTGTGACTTTTAAGGCATTTCGAAATCTTCTGTTGATGAGAACGTAATCTATCTGATTTCTGATCTTACGATCAGGACTCCTCCATGTCCATAATCTCCTTGGTTGCTGTTTAAACCTGCTGTTTCCAATAATGAAATCATGCTCTTTTGCCCACTGTACAAGTCTGCAACCTCTTTCATTCTGTTCCCCTAGTCCATACTTGCCTATTATGAATCCGCCCTGTTGATTTCCAACTTTGGCATTCAAGTCACCAATTATGATAATTACTTCAGAATTCTTGCATTTCTTGAAGGCTTTTTCTAAATCACTATAAAATTCATCAATGATGTCATCACCACTGTCTGCTGTTGGTGCATAAACTTGTATGACGTTGACACCAAAAGGTCTTCCATTCAACTTCACTAATAACACTCTGTCTGATACAGTCCAATATCCTTTGATCGATTTTGCTCTTTCTGTATCCATTATAATTGCTACTAATCGCTGTTGTTTCTCTCCACCAGAATAGATTATTCTATATTCCTCAGATGTCATAATGCCCATTCTTGTCCATCTGGTCTCACATACACCTAACAGGTTAATAGTTAATCTTCTCATTTCATTCTTAATGTTATCAAATTTTCCGTCCCCACTCATAGTTCTTACATTCCAAGTTCCTAATTTCAATGTTGATATTCTTTAGAACACAGTCGCCTGAAGACGGTCTGGAGTCACCTGGTGCACATGACAACCCCTACCGGGAGAGGCTGCTCCTAAGGAGCACTCATTTACGCCGTTTCTCTGATTATCGATAAGACTGCTGTACATGATATTCTTGGCATCTGTAAAGAAGGTAGTTTGCCGTTGCTTTCCTTCCTAGCAGTGACCATACTAGTCGATGACCGTAGCCATTGTCTCCCAAAAAGAGATCCACTGCCTACCGTCATGAAGCTGGAGACCATAACCTACAACTATCTGTTGGCTGCTCTTAACTTCATCCACCACCTGCACACATGGCTTCACGTAATAATGATTGGGGGGGGGGGGGGGGGGGGGGGGGTTGGGGGTGCCCCGTAGGCTAGCGGAAGGAAGGAGGAACCTTACCTCTCCTTTGATAGGGATCCCGGCACCCATCCACACACACACACAAATATATATATATATATATATATAATATATATATATATATATATATATATATATATATATATATATATATATATATATTATATATATATGTGTGTGTGTGTGTGTGTGTGTGTGTGTGTATGTGTGTGTGTGTGACTGGGCGTGTGATGTTTTGTGTTGTTGTTAGATAGCTAGACACAAGCGAAGGACAAACAGAATATTATATCTAATGTTCTTTGAACAGCTATTATCTAAGACATGTTTATTTATATTTTTTTTAAATTTATTCTTTCGTTTAAAGAAGGGATGGGGTGTATATTTACTATTTTATATTTGATATAATATATATTTTTTATAGACAACAAATAAACCTGACTTGACCTTGTCCACAGAAAACCAAGCGTTACCTTGATCAGGACTGCCTGGAGAGAAATGTGTAACCAGCCATCTATGTTATGCTATACCGCAGTTTATCATCGGCTAATACTATATAAAGAAACTCTACTGTGAAAATAAGAAGTTCCCTTTCTCCAAAACATCTTTATTCTATCATCTATCGTGGTTGTTCAAGAAATTTGTAAAACGGGCACTGTCAGATTTTAAAGTCATTAAAGTCCCGTACAGAAATCTCAAAAATATATTGCTATAGCAAGCAAATTAATAAACTGAACTAACGAAACTTTTTTATCTCCTTCTATTTGTATAGAGATAGTAGTGCTGTACTTTGTTCTGTTGTATATAGCTTCCATCTGTCATGTCTGGCTCAATGTCTTTACAGTAAAGTAAGTAGTCAAGGACATTTGTACACGCCTTAAGGTGCAATGGGCATAAGATGCTAGACCCACACTTGTATAGAGTAACTGGCACTCGGTGAGTGATATGGTCAGATTACTTCCGGTCGCGTTTACTTCCCCGGTCATTTCCCGGTACCAAGTTTAGTCCTCTTTAAAGTCGAATTCTGGGGAAAAAATAAGTTTAAAAAAATTATTTTCATGTCCCCTATAAAAATATGTGCATACCAATGTCACGTGAAGAGGTAGGCAGTCGGATTAATGATATGTCAATATTACCTATCACTTGATGGGGTGGAAATAACGGTAGCGCAGTGGTCATCTCGCCTACCTGCTGGTCCCTAGTCATGTTGTCGAATCCCCCTAGAGGCAATTATTTTGCTTTCTATTGACCTGATGTTGTAGTCCCTGTTTTGTGGTGCTAAGTTCAAACACCCCATCATGTTCAAGCTACTGTAGAAGCAAGAGAGGGTAATGTGTAAAAGTGAATAAACACAAGGACCAGCTGTCACGCCTTGGGACGTATTGGCATATGATTCTTGTGCCTTATGTTTAGTCCCATCACCACACGATGGCTGATATGGTGACTATCATACCGGCGCCTTTATCTATCAAGACATTTCCTAGAACCCACTTCAGGCTGAAATATTTCATTAGATCGACATCAACAAGCCTATATACATACGAGGGGGCTTCAAATGAAAGCCTTATTTTTTATTTTATTTATTTATTTATTTATTTTTTTTGGAGAGAGAGAGAGAGAGAGAGAGAGAGAGAGAAAGAGAGAGCGAGAGAGAGAGAGAGAGAGAGAGAGAGAGAGAGAGAGAGAGAGAGAGAGAGAGAGAGAGAGAGAGAGAGAGAGAGATGGGGGTGCATATATTCAGATTACGTAAAGAACACATGTATCATTTTTCGATGTAGTCACCACTGCGTTCAATGCAAGTGCTCCAGCACCGATAAAGTGCTTGGATTCCTGTAGAAAAAGAAACAATATTCTGGTCGCGTAAGTGACCACTCATGCACCACCTGCTGTACCTCTACATCGGACCGACACGTTTTTCCTGCCAATTATTTTTGAGTTGTCCAAACAGCTGTAAATCAGTTAGGGCTAGGTCTGGCGAGTACGGGGGATGTGGTACACACTTAAAATCGAGTCTTCGATGGCACGGGCAGTATGGGTTCGAGCATTGTCATTTTGCTAAAGGATACCCACGCCGTTTGCGTTTAACTGGGGGTCGAAAATGATTTCCGAGAAAATCGGTATGCGTATCACTGGTGGCAGTTTTCCTTCTTGTATGCAGTGCTCTAAAATAACGCCTCGTTCATCACAAAAGAGAGTCAGCATAACTTTCCCTGCAAATGGGTGCGTACGAAACTGTGTTATATATAAATGTGCTGCTGGTCGTCTTCCCTGCCACTCTGTCAACTCATTCAGCATGTTCATACGGATTAGTGGACACGTCAAAAGTTTTCTTATATATATATAGATATATATTATATATATATATAGATATATATATATATATATATATATATATATATATATATATATATATATATACTAGCTGACCCGCCCGACTTCGCCCAGGTCCTGGCGGGGATCTATCTATCTATCTATCTATCTATCTATCTATCTATCTATCTATCTATCTATCTATCTATCTATCTATCTATCTATCTATCTATCTATCTATATATCTATCTATCTATCTATCTACCTATCTATCTATATACCTATCTATCTATCTATATATTCATCCATCCATCCATCCATCCATCCATCTATCTATCTATCTATCTATCTATCTATCTATCTATCTATCTATCTATCTATCTATCTATCTATCTAATTCTAAATATATACAATTTATTTTCAAAGGCATTTATGCGCTGTTCAGCTTGTTTAGTAAATGCCCAGGTCTCACACGCGTATGTTGCAATGGGAAAGATGCATGCTCTTAAAATTCTAATTTTTGTAGTTCTGTCTGTCCCACTCCATAATTTATTCATCTGTTTTAGTCTTTGAAGAGCAATGGATAGTCGCCGTTTAATTTCTTTCATTGTGTCACCGTTATTGGTAATCAATGACCCAAGATATTCAAAATTTTCCAACACCTTTAATTTTTCCTCATTAACTTATAGTTATTTCTCCATAGTAGTTTTATCTGTTTTATCTTTGTTTTTGCTATGTTAAGATGATATAAGTTGTGAATTTCACTATTCAATTTGGTTGAGGCTATTAGGTGTTCTATACCATTCTGTATTGTGGATAGCAATACTGTATCATCAGCATATCGAATCTCTGGTATTTTATGACCACCGATATTTTGGGCATCATATAGCTTCCTGTTTATATCATCTCTTACATTTCTCATTATATTTTCGGCGTACAGGGTAAACAAATAGGGTGACAGCACGCAGCCCTGACGGACTCCTTGCTTGATGTCAAACCAATCTGATGTCTGGCCGTCTATTCTATCCGCTGCTTGTTGGTCTAGATAGGGCATTTGTATGAGTTATACTACATGTGATGGAAAGCCCTTATTCCTCATGATTTCCCAAACTTTCTGATGTTATACACAGACAAATGCCTTTGGATAATCCACAATACTGGAAAATAGGTTTACATTAAATTCTCTGCACTTTTCTATTATTAAACGCATGTTCAGTATGTGATGTCTTGTTCCTCTTCCTTGTCTAAATCCAGCTTTAACCACGTTAATCTCTTCTCAAATTTTCTTACAAAGTCTTCCCATTATGATTTTTAGTAGAATGTTACTTGCATGACTGATCAGGGCAACAGTTCTATAGTTGGTGCTTAATTTCAGATTACCGTTTTTGGGTATTGGAATGAATATAGTTCTCTTCCAATCTTTTGGCCACATACCTTATTTCCATATCTTTTTACATAATGCTTGATAGATTTGTAAGCTTTCTTCTCCTTCCACTTTAATTAGTTCAACCGGTATCTCATCACATCCAGGTGATTTACCATTCTTCAGGTTCTTTATAGCCTATGCAATATCATCTAATGACGGTTCAGGCTCTGTCTCTGCTGTCTTTGACTCATGTATCTCATTCATTTCCCTATTCTCACTAATATCATACATTCCACTGCAGTACTCCTGCCATCTTTCTAGAATTTGTCTGGATTCTGGTACGGTATTTCCCATATTGTTACAGATAACATTCAATTGAGGCTGAACATTTATTGTCAATAACTTCATTTCTTTGAACGTTTCGTAATCTTTTCCAGTATTATGATATTGCTCGATTCTGGTACAGCAATCTTGTATATATTGATATTTGCCCTTTCTTGTATTCTTACTTATTTCTCGAGTACGACATGTAACATTTTAAGTATTTGCCGCGCGGAGGTGCAGTTAGGGTATCCTTTCGACGTGTTACGAGATCGCGGTGACATTTGTTAAATTCTCCAGTATTATTAGAGGACCTTCTACAAAGCGAGGTACATGTGTTATGTAGTTTAGCATAAAATGTGGTGAAACTGAAAATGCAATTAACACAATTTACTACAACCAACGCTGCTACAACCAATGCAACTGGGACAAGAAAGTAACACCTTTGACAATTATTAATAGTATAGTAGGAGGTTTATTCCCCCCTCCCCCCAATGGGGATCCGGATCCCCAATTTTCCCTTATATAGCCTATTTGTGACGTCATTAAATCCCTCCGAAATTGGATCCCCATTTTCAAGGGGGATCCAAAGGGGATGTGACTCATTTTTGGTTCTATTACATCCCTTTTTGTTGTGAATTAAATTTAAAGATGGCGGCTATTGTTAGTTGTAATAGTGGGTCATGGGGGAAGATTATCGATGTGTGTGGTGGAGGAAACATAAAAAATGGCGCTTCATTGTTAAGAGGTGTTGGAGTCCGGTTGGGCGAGTTGTCTATATGTATTAAGGTGGTGTCGTGCGCGGGTGGATGATCGGGTGTGGATGTGTGCGCGTGCGCGGGCGAAAGCGAGGGATGCGGGCGGATGATCGGGTGTGTGTGTGTGGGCTGGGCGAAAGCGAGCGATACGGGCGTGTGATTTGGTGTGTGTGTGTGGGCGGGGCAAGTTCGAGTGCCACTAAAATATATGACGTGGATGGTTAGGTGTTTATTATTAGTCGTGGAACCTAGATGGAAACATCCTTTTACGGTTTTGATTGCGGGGCCAACGGGGAGTGGAAAATCCGTCTTTGTGCAAACGCTTCTGGACCATCTCCAAGACATGGTCGACCCGCTTACAGAGGAAGTTATATGGTGCTACGGAGAATGGCAACCAATATATGAGACTATGAAGGGTGTTCAGTTTAACGAAGGCCTACCGGGATATGAAAAATGGAAGA
>JACEFZ010019203.1:0-21488 GCA_014155875.1 Cepaea nemoralis
GAAAAAAGGTTTCTAAAAAAAAAACTCGGGGGGAAAAGGGTAAAAAAAATTGAGGGAAATTTTCAAGAACTTATATACGGGAGGGTGAGGCCAAAATGGAATATGGCATTGCAGTTTGGGCAACAGCAGCAAGTCAAATTTTAACAAAAAAGTAGAGCCCAAAACCAAGGAAAGCGAATCATAACGGGAAGCCTGAAGACAACCCCTATTAATGAACTAGAAAAGATCACTTGTTAAAACCCAAGCAGGATAGAAAAATAGCGACCCCAACAAGCAAAAAAAAATTTAGAAGATTGACAGACCCCCCTAGTAAAACAGATTTAAGGGTTTTGGGAAAGGGAAAGACTGAAGCGTAGCAACTTTGCAGAAACTGCAAAAACGAAGGATTAGGGGGCAGATCCCATACTTACATATCACAGTCAAGCCCATTTACAATACACACAAGTTCCCAGCTTGGAGACAGCAGCAACTGCCTGAGATGATAGAAACATTCCTGGTATTGAGAAAAAGAACACTCAGCATGAAACCGAAAGAAGAGAAATAACCCTAACCTACATAAAAGAACATTACCCAAGCAGGAATTGGACCCATGCATATACAGATGGATCAGCCAAAGATTCAATAGAGAATGGAGGAGGAGGAATTCTCCTTAATTTAAAAAATGGAGTGAAAAAAAAACACATTCAATGGCAACTGGAAAATTTTCAAGTAACTTCAAAGTGGAGGTAGAGGCTCTGAAAACTGCAGCAGAAATGCTCCTGATGTAGGAAAAAAAAAGAGAAGCAAATAGCTATCTTCACAGATGCAAAGTCAGCTGTCTCAATACTGAAGAGCAATAACAGCACAGAATAGCTGACCTAAGAGGAAGCACTCCATGGTCTATGCCAGAAATCCAAAAATGTTGTAATACAATGGATCCCATCACATTGCAGTATACGTGGAAACGAAGAGGCTGACAGACTGGCAAAAGAGGGTGGACGACTACCACAGCCTGACATAGACATAACTTATAAATGAGGCAAAGAGGTTGATAAAAAGCACTTATAGAACCAAATGGGAATCATGGGAGCATCCAGGCCATCAGAAGGATGATGCATATTACAAACTCGCCCGAAGAGAACAAGTAGCAATCTTCAGACTCCGCACAGGACATAACAGGCTGAAATACCACTTGTTCAATAAACTAAAGATAGGAGATACCGATGAATGTAATTGTAGAACTGGAAAAATGACAGCAAAACATTTGCTGCAGGATTGCCCAACGTATGCAGAACAGAGAAAGATATTTTGGCCCACACCTGCTTCATTTGAGGACAAGCTCTATGGAGATATCAACAAGCTCAAGTTGACCGCAGCTTACTTTAACTATATACAGGTTGACATTTAAAGGTGCATGAAGACCCAGAGGCATGAAATGGTATATTGCTTGGATAGCAAATCCATTATGTGGAAAGTCAAATCGAAAGCTCGCTGTGTGGGCTTCATAAAAGGTGGAAAAGTGTCCAGTGGCACGAAATGGAATATTGCTTGGATAGCAAATCCATTACGTGGAAAGTCCGAATCAAAAGCCCACTGTGTGGGCTTCATAAAAGGTGGAAAAGTGTCCTAGTGGCACGAAATGGAATATTGCTTGGATAGCAAATCCATTACTGGGAAAGTCCGAATCGAAAGCTCACTGTGTGGATGTCATCTGCAGACTGCATACTTCTGGTTTCCGGAAGAACAGCCTATGGTGAACGGAAGGCCCAATATACGGAAGTGAGGCTAAGCAGCCATGTGCAGGACGTGACGATTCCTTGGGTGAGCCCAGTACCAGAGCGCTATGTATCGCTCTGCAAGTATGGAAGCCTCCTTGGATGGCGGGGAATGCCCATGGTCTGCCCCTGCCTTCCCTTGAGGGCTGACCACGATCTTTGGCTGTTCTATATGGGCCAGCTGGGATGGGGGATAACACCACAACAGTGAGAGTCAAACGTCCTAAGAAACCCCCAGGAAGGTTAACCCGGTCAACAAATGCCCACAGAAGTTGGATGTGTCGGCCTAACGGCGCAAGAATGCAGCTCTGCTGTAAACAGACACAACGCAATCACATCCGAAAAAAAAAAAAACTCCGGATGAACGCAGAAGAAGAAGAAGATATAATGATTGAGCTGGAAGAGTAGAGGTCTGATAAAATGACTGCCAAAAATCTGGGAAAGTAAAAGTCTGATAAAATGGCTACCAGAGATCTAGAAAAGTAAAAGTGTAATATGGCATCATTGATATGAAAATGTAAAAGTATGTTAAAATGGCTACCAGAGATATGGGAATGTATTAAATGTTTTGCGTCTCCTTTACAGGACATCGCTGTCAACATCAGCATCTTTCAGCTGATTGTTGATTTCTTGGCAAGATTACGCTCAGTAGTTTGCCATTGCTTTCTGAGCGGCCAGCTCATTTATCCCGCAAGTCACCAACGCGGGTAGAACCGCATCCAGTTCTCGCGCGCTGCGAGACTCTGCGTGGATAAACGGGATTACGGAGAAAGTCGTGTAACCCCTCAGCCAGAGAGACCAGCTGGGAATGTATAAGTCTGTTAAAATGGCTACCAGAGATTTGGGAAAGTAAACATATGATTAAATGGCTACCAGTGGTATGGGAAAGTAAAAGTGTGGTAAAATAAAGGTCTGATAAAATAGCTACCGAACATCTAGAAAAGTTAAGGTCTGATAAAATAGCTACAAGTGATATGGGAAAGTAATTTTCTAATAAAATGCTCCCAGTGATATGGAAATGTGGTGTGATAAAATGGCTACCAGTGTTATGGGAATGTGGTGTGATAAAATGGCTACCAGTGTTTGGGAATGTGGTGTGATAAAATGGCTACCAGTGATTTGGAAAAGTAAAAGTCTGATAAAATGGCTACCAGAGATCGCAAAAGTAAGATGGTGATAAAATGGCTGCCAGAGATCGGGAAAGTAAAGGTGTGTTAAAATGGCTACCAGAGATCTGGGACAGTAAAGGTGTGTTAAAATGGCTACCAGAGATCTGGGAAAGTAAAGATGTGATAAAATGGCTACCAGAGATCTGGTAAAGTAAAGATGTGATGAAATGGCTACCAGAGATCTGGGAAAGTAAAGATGTGATAAAATGGCTACCAGAGATCTGGTAAAGATGTGATAAAATGGCTACCAGAGATCTGGTAAAGTAAAGATGTGATAAAATGGCTACCAGAGATCTGGTAAAGATGTGATAAAATGGCTACCAGAGATCTGGGAAAGTAAAGATGTGATAAAATGGCTACCAGAGATCTGGTAAAGTAAAGATGTGATAAAATGGCTACCAGTGATCTGGTAAAGTAAAGATGGTCAACAACATAGTGACCAGTCTGCCCCTTGTATACCATTTCATCACTGAAAATATTGGCCAGACACCATAACCTCGAATGGAGTTATAGTTTGCATAAT
This sequence comes from Cepaea nemoralis, assembly GCA_014155875.1. Classification (NCBI taxonomy): domain Eukaryota; kingdom Metazoa; phylum Mollusca; class Gastropoda; order Stylommatophora; family Helicidae; genus Cepaea; species Cepaea nemoralis. The sequence continues at coordinate 3,447 of JACEFZ010019203.1, forward strand.
TAGTTACTGTAGTTTTACATGAAGATGATGGTGATGATAATTTTTCTGTTTCCAGGTCCAAGCGAGCAACAGAAGGGAGAGGACAACAGAAATATGTATGCCTTGATTGGAGGTATTCCTGGTGGGCTACTCTGTCTGGCTGTGGTAATCATTATTCTCGTAGTATCAGTCAGGCGCTTCAGGCTTAAAAGGAATGCCAGTTCACCAATGCACACTCAGAATGCACCTCCTGGCCATAACCATCCCAGAGGACATCCTGCATCAGGCATTTCAAATCCTGCTGGTCATGGCAGACATTACAGTGTCAGAAGCATAGATTTTTCTAGAAACATACCTGTACAGACTAGCATGCCTGGAAGTGTGACTGAAGGAGGTAGAAGTGAACGAAGTGTTACTCCCCCGCCTGCATATGATAGTATTGATTTTGGCTCACATGAAGTTGATCACAGTAGCTTGCCTCTGACTCCCCCGCCGTATGAATTGATTGTCAAACAACAAGAGACTATCAACTGAGTAATCATACTTTGTGTTTGCAAATGGCTGTTGATATAGTTAAACAAAATCAAATCAAATCAAATCAAATCAACTTTATTAGGGTCACAAATTGGGCGCGCAGGCCCGTCTTACATTCGGCCCTTCCAATCACTCGTCTTTCGTTCATCAAGAGCATTATACATTTGCATAGGAAGAAAAATAAACATTGTGAAATGAATGTTGTAAACATAAACAAGGCTAATTACCATGGTATGAAGCCCATCTCCCACCTATCCATACATCACCCCACCCACACAACACCCCCACCTACCCACACACATGCGCACCAAGGGACACATACACACCCCCACCTACCGACACACACGCACACCAAGGGACACATACATACCCCACCAACCGACCCATCCCCCTCCCGCACATCCCCCACCCACACACACTGCCCTCACCTGATCCCCCAACCAAAACACACTCGCCACCCACAAACATTCCCCCACCAACCCACACATCCCACGCCCATCCACATTCTACCCCACACATCCTCTCCCCACCCACACCTCAAACCACCCTTCCCCCAGCCACATCTCCATCGACAACATATTCCCCACCCACACACACAATCCCCCACCAACCCACACATCGCACATCCACTCACACATCCCCAAACCATACACACACATCCCCACCAACTGACATGTCCCTACCCCCCCCCCCCCCCCCACACACACACCACACACACATCTCCCTAACCACCCATACATCCCGAATCCACTCACACACACACCACCACCCACACATACAACTTCCACCCACCCACACATGCCTTAACCTAATCCCCCACCACACAATCCCCCACCCGCACATCACATACACCTCCTACCACGCACTATTCCCAACCCACGCACCACACACACACATATCCCTCACCAACACATCCCCACTTACACACCACACACATATCCCCCACCCAGATACCACAAAATAATCCCACCCACACCCACACAGATACCCTTACCCATCCACCCCACATACCCCCACTCACACACCACAAAAATCCCCCACCCACACACACATACCTCACCCACACAATATCACCAACCAACACACCACACACCTCTCCCCACCCACACACGCATTCCCTACCCGTCCACCAACACACACTCACTCACACATCCTCCACTACGCACCCACACACCCCCACCAACCCACTCCCAACCAAACATCTCTCGATCACAATACCCCTACCCCCACACACATCCTCCACCCACTCACACATCCCACCCCGACACATACAACTCCCTCACCCACCTACACATACCTAAGCCACTCACACATTCCCCATCCACATACACACATCTCCCACACACACTTCCCCCAACCACCACAATCCCCTGCTCACCCACACATATACCCCACCCATACGCACATTCCCCACACCCATCACACACATCCCCTACACCACACACTATCCTCCACCCATACCACCACAAACATACCCTGAGCTGAATAATTGTATTTCTTGTTTGCAAATTACTTCTCATATAGTCAAGGAATCATCAACTGATTAATTATACTTTTTTGTTTGCATGTGATGTCTTATATGTTTGAACAGTACGGGACTGTTGGCTGAAGAATTGTACTTTTTTCCCGCAAGTGATGTCTCACATAGTTAAATAATGAACCTTAAATTGAAACATTATACTTTTTTGTTGGCAAGTAACTTCTTAAATAGACAAGGAACTATCAGGTGAATAATTATACTTCTTGTTATGCAAGTTGATTAAACTATATATACATATAATTATAATTAAACTGCAAGAAACCATTAGCTAAATAATTATACTTCTTGTTATGCAAGTGACTTCTGATATTATTAAACAACAAGAGACTATTACTTAAGTAATTATACTTCTTTTTTGCAAGTGATGTCTCATATAGTTAAACAAGGGTGGCATGGTCAAGTTTATAGAGTTGTGGATCATGGCGAGATTGTGGATAAAGCGTGGTCTGTACAAGGAGGCTGTTCAAAGTGACCCGCCACGAGCATTGGTCACTAAAGTGTGGAAAGCGCTCAGGACGTTTTGCGAAAGGACAAAACGTCACTTTTAAATCAGTTGGGCTTGGGCCACTGTAGAGTTTAGATGTGGTTCCTGGCTCCGTAGCAAGGCCACACAATGTGCCGCTACGTTATTAGTTAGTTGATAGTCATTGTGTATTCTCTAAGTGTTGGTATAAGCAGTGAGCGTGTGCATAAATGACATTGTGATAAATGACAGTGTTGACAATACTTAGAGATAATAAACAAGTGGAAACAGTGTCCGTGTGATGCTTTTGAGGAAATGTTGAGTTCTGTTTCGAATAGCTGATTGGTATCAAATGTACAGTGGAAGAGAGTAACCAGAGCTGTAATATAATAGTAGAGATGGCGATGATGAGAAGACCACGCCATCATCTTGAGATATCAATGAAATGGCGCAGAAGTACGCCCGCACCGAGAAGATGTGCATGTCATAGAAAGGACGAGCTGTCTGCACATGAGTTACTATGAACGCAGAGTCACAAGATTGTGAACTCCACGATATATCGTAAAGAGCCAATTAAACCGCTGCATCTGTCATAGGCGTACGATCAATCAACGTGTCGCCTATGGCAAAGGGAGCATCAAGTAAATAATAATACTTCTTATTTGCAAGTGACTTCTCATACGGTTAAACAAGAAAGGACCATCACTGACTAATTATACTTCTTGTTATGTATATGACTTCTCGTACAGTTTAACAACAAAGAACAATCACTGATTAATTATACTTTCTATTCAAGTGCCTTCTGATATAATTAAAGTCAACTAAATGATTATTACACTTCTTGTTTTCAAGTGATTTCTCATGCAGTTAAACAAGAGACCATAAAGCAAGTGACTTCTCTCATAAGATGTAATAGTGAAATGTTTTTACACTTTTTCATCCTGGGACATTAAAGAGTATTTCTGTTTGTTTTTCTCTCTGCATTTATATTGGACAATCATTTATCCCTACAGTTCCCTTTCTCCCTACAGTTCCCTTTCTCCAGAAGTATGCATCATCTCATATAGTGATATATAGAGTGTATTTTTAATGACTGTGCAGTGTTTGAAAATATTGCTGGTCCAAGTTTTATATTCACCCTCTGTAAAGTTCATGCAGCATAATAGGTAAATACAAAACTTGGACTGGCAATATTTTCAAACACTGCACAGTCATCTTTCCAAGGAACTTGAAGCATGGCTGTCTAGAATTCTCTCTTGCTGGTTTTTTGTGTGTCTCTTTTTCCATTGATTTCACCAGTTGTTACAGCTTTTCTATTTTTATAATGTGGCAAAAGAAAAGCACAATGTTTCCTTTTGTTGTTTTTGACAAGTTTCCTTTCAATTTCTTCTCCTGCTATTCCTATGCACACCTACTCCAGATAGCGACGTCTGAGCCTGATCACCGTATCTCCTGTAATGTTTACAGTCAAGGGGATAGGGCTAATTATTTTTTTAATGCTTTGACACTTGCCATATTGGATTTTGACATTTCATAATGTTAACCTGTCTTTTCGAAGATACACTGTGAAATATATTGCTTTGTACAATATATATGTGTGTATATATATATATATATATATATATATATATATATATATATATATAATATATATATATATATATATATATACACACAACCGTGAATGTTATAATTGTTTATAATCTATGAGCAAGAAATTTGAAATTATACTTAAGACAAAATGCAGAATGAATCTCAAAATATGAACTGCACAAAGTCACATTCCATTGTTTTTATTCCAAAGTCTGTGGCAGTCATGAGGTGGATAGCTGCTAATAGAGTTACCTAGAGCAATTATAGTGTTTGATTCTCAGTCCTTATTGCATAAAGTAGCTTAAAAGTCAACAGGGTCAGCTTCATTGCACCAGGTTTTTATCCCATATGGCTCAGTCTCTTTCCGCAGCAGGAAAGTCTTGCACAAAGCACAAACTCCATAGCTCCAGCAATGACCCACAGGAGTCTCCAAAAAAATTCACTCGTGAACCTAAGGACACGGCCCGAAATCGAACATACAACCTTCGGAGCCCGAGTCAGACGGCTTGACCACTTTGCCACGGAGACTCCCTTATTGCATACATTTCACAATGGAGATTTGTGATATGAAGGGATACCAAGAATAGAATTGCTACTTCTATCTTACAGGAACGTAATGTATGATCAGAATCTACGCTTTGACATTTGTTCCGTGAGGCGTAGCTTCTATGGGTTTGCCTGGTGTGCTGTGATGTTGTTTCTGTGATCAATCATTCAGTCAGTTCTTTATGTTTTAGTCTCTTTCACAAAAATTGGATTATTGATTTTGTATGTTGATGGTATTTGTACTCTAAGACATAAAGAAACATCAAAGACAGTCCCAAAGGACAGAATATTGAAAAAAACGATGAAGGGTTAGCCAAAATGCACCATTTATAAAACAAACATTCACAAGTCTATCAATACAGACATAAATGGATTTAAAGAGAGCAGCGCAAGGTATACAAGTATGAAAGGAATGATAAGGAAGTTTCACGACACGGCCAAGGGCAGAAATGCTTGATGATAATGTTATTTGTGTCATTCTTCCATAAATCTACATTTCTTTGATTTTTGTGGTTTTTTGTGTTGCTTGCTTGCTGGTGCTGTAGTGAAGGTGTTAAGAATGCAACTTGTAATCCCGCATACTGCTTCTGAAACACAGCTGTGGGTGATTTGGCAGATGAACGCCTTTAGAAAGATATGGGTGTGGTTGTTCAGAGCGCAATGGCAAACTACTGTACGTAAACTTGCCAAGAAATCACAAACATCCAAATAATGCTGGGGTTGACGTCGTTTCCTGTAAAGGCTATGCAACTAACTTTAACTTTGTTTTTGCTTACTGACATCCAGTATTCATATGCTAAAATTGGCTCTGGGTAACACACAAATGAATTTGGCAACATATCATCCCTTATAGCACGAGGTCCTTCAAAGAGAGAGACACAGAACATGACTTGTTCTCCATGTGATAATGCAGAAATAAAACGGAGGATCCTATCGTCTGAATACAAATGATTCAGGGAAAAAACTCTCACTGGAGAAACAGAATGGAGGATCCTATCATTTTAATTACAAATGCTTTAGGAAAAAAACTGTTGCTGCAGAAACAGACTGGAGGATCCTGTTATCTGAATACAAATACTTTAGGAAAAAAAAACTCAATGCAGAAGGGGGGTCCTTCATTTCAATATAAATGCTTTAGGAAAATATCCTCGATGCGGAAATAGAACGAAGGATCCTATGATTTGAACACAAATGATCTAGGACAAAAACTCACAGAAACAGAATGGAGGATCCTGTCATTTGAATACAAATGCTTTAGGAAACTTCAGAGTGTGAGGCAGACAGAAGAAAATTATTCGCCCCCTCACCTCCACCATTGTTAAACAGTTGATTGTTGTTATTTTGTTATTTTTGTGTTAATTCGCTTTGAACTCAGGCATAGCCCATATGTGTACTACTACTTCTAGTGCACTTGACTGATATTTACGTGTGGATTAGCTTTCTCTATTGCCAGTGTCCCTCTCCATCAAGCGAACCCACTCCTCTTTCAGAGTGACATCCAAACAGTTGTGATAGCAATCCAAGCTGTGCTATTACTGTAACTCCATCTAAGCAATCGAAAGAATCCTTGTAAAGCATCAGAGTTGTTTTACCAAAGAATGCTGAAATTTCCTGGCACAGCCAAAATGAGTAATCTAAATATTTTGAAAGAGGGTTAGACACAAAAACAGCTTACTACAAACATCAGAAAGTGAGTTTGGCCACATTATGAGAACAAAGAAACTGGAGCATGTGACAGCTGGGCAGATTTTTGGACAAAGACACAGATGAAGACAATGAGAGATTTTTGACAGCCTTTTGATGTCACATGAAAACATGTTGTCACTCAAATTAACAGACATCTTGGAGATTGCAAGATGTGGAGAAGCATGATCATTATGGCACTTGATGATGATGATGATGATGATAAACTTGCTAAAGAAATCTGGCTAGATATTGTAGAATACAGTACGGTGTGTTTGTGTTACACCAAAGACCGAGGTCTGGGGAGAGCCATGAACGCATATGCCAGCTGGCAAGGCACTTGATGATGATGATGATGATGTGTTTATGTTGCGTGTTTGAAAGTAACATGCATTTATGTTTTTTCTCGTTGTTGCCTCCCTTTGGGACAAAATCTTCTGGTGTTAAAAGAGTTCAGTGCCTTATGCTTTTAATTGTTGTCACCGAACTTTAGAGCACGCTAGCATATGTTCATGTTTGATGCAGAATATTTCACTCTATCTCTCTCTCTTTCTCTCTGTTTGTCTATCTCTTTGAGAGACATTAGTATTCATGTGTGAATGCATTTTCACATGGAGAGCAAGACATATTCTCTCTCTCTCTCTCTCTCTCTCTCTCTCTCTCTCTCTCTCTCTCTCTCTCTCTCTCTCTCTCTCTCTCTCTCTCTCTCTCTCTCTCTCTCTCTCTCTCTCCATCTTTCTCTCTGAGAGGTATTAGTATTCATGTGTGAATTCATTTACCACATGAAGAACCGGAAACTGAACGGGATAAATCATGTAAATATATACTGTGATAGTTACAGTCAAGGGGATAGGGCTGATTATTCTTTTAATGCTTTGACACTTGCCAGACTGGATTTTATCATTTCATCGTGCTAACCATACTTTTCGAAGACAATGTGAAACATATTTCTTTGTTCAGTATATGTGTTAATGTTAACCTGTCCTCTCAAAGACATACTGTGAAACATATTTCTTTGTTCAGTATATATGTGTTAATGTTAACCTGTCCTTTCAAAGACATACTGTGAAACATATTTCTTTGTTCAGTATATATGTGTTAATGTTAACCTGTCCTCTCAAAGACATACTGTGAAACATATTTCTTTGTTCAGTATATATGTGTTAATGTTAACCTGTCCTTTCAAAGACATACTGTGAAACATATTTCTTTGTTCAGTATATATGTGTTAATGTTAACCTGTCCTCTCGAAGACATACTGTGAAACATATTTCTTTGTTCAGTATATATGTGTTAATGTTAACCTGTCCTCTCAAAGACATACTGTGAAACATATTTCTTTGTTCAGTATATATGTGTTAATGTTAACCTGTCCTCTCAAAGACATACTGTGAAACATATTTCTTTGTTCAGTATATATGTGTTAATGTTAACCTGTCCTTTCAAAGACATACTGTGAAACATATTTCTTTTTTTTCAGTATATATGTGTTAATGTTAACCTGTCCTTTCAAAGACATACTGTGAAACATATTTCTTTGTTCAGTATATATGTGTTAATGTTAACCTGTCCTTTCAAAGACATATTGTGAAACATATTTCTTTGTTCAGTATATATGTGTTAATGTTAACCTGTCCTTTCAAAGACATACTGTGAAACATATTTCTTTGTTCAGTATATATGTGTCAATGTTAACCTGTCCTCTCAAAGACATACTGTGAAACATATTTCTTTGTTCAGTAAATATGTGTTAATGTTAACATGTCTTTTCGAAGATATACTGTGAAACATATTTCTTTGTTCAGTATATATGTGTTCAATGTTAACCTGTCTTTCGAAAGACATACTGTGAAACATATTTCTTTGTTCAGTATATATGTGTAATGTTAACCTGTCTTCTCGAAGATATACTGTGAAACATATTTCTTTGTTCAGTATATATGTGTTAATGTTAACCTGTCTTTTCGAAGACATACTGTGAAACATATTTCTTTGTTCAGTACATATGTGTCAATGTTAACCTGTCCTTTCAAAGACATACTGTGAAACATATTTCTTTGTTCAGTATATATGTGTCAATGTTAACCTGTCCTTTCAAAGACATACTGTGAAACATATTTCTTTGTTCAGTATATATGTGTCAATGTTAACCTGTCCTTTCAAAGACATACTGTGAAACATATTTCTTTGTTCAGTATATATGTGTCAATGTTAAACTGTCCTTTCAAAGACATATTTTGAAATATTTTTCTTTGTACAGCACATATTTATAAGCAGATATCATATTGTTTACAATTTATGAACAAGACATTTGAAATTATATTTAAGACAGAATGCAGAATGAATCTCAAGAAATGAACTGCACATACTTACATTCCATTATTTTTATTCCAATGCCTTTAAAACCATAGTTGTAAGTGTATGTTTTTGTTACACTGGTAGACATAAATATTCAAAACAATGTTTTCCCATTGTAACTTTGAATAATTAATACACAAACAATATATTGTAGAATTTACGGTCTGGCATATTTAGCTGAATCTTGTCATGTGCATTCTACAGGCAAAGAGGTTTTCAATATGCTGTTCACTACACATAATCAGAAGTTACTGAGATAGACTGAGGCGACTGCTGTACATGGTCATAAACCACAGTTATGTAAACAAATGACATGGTAGTCTTTTATAAACTACCGTGGTGATATTGAAACATTTGACAATGTGTTTTGTGTGTTTTACTTGAAACAGTTTATTGTATGTTCAACTTCTTTCTGTAGAGATACAACAAAATATGCCAGGCAATAAATACATTGTGCACCATATAAATATTGTTGTTTTAATTTGATTTTTCTGATTAATTGATCACATTTTCATGTTTAATGAAGATAAAATGGATGTTGAATCTCAAAATCCGAGGGACTTCAAATGAAAACCTTAACTGTTTTGTTTGGTGAATATATTCTGAAAAAGTAAACAAATGTATCATTTGTCAATGTAGTCCTCCAGCTTATTGGACTGATAAAAATGATCAGCTAACATGACTTCAATCCTGCAGATGTCACCACCGATGACCTTGAAGACTGACAGTCAAATTCTGCATGTGGGCTATTTTCAGTAGCTACATCATACATGGAGAATTAGTGCCAGCAGTTCCTGGAAAAAAGGAAGACAATCTTCCATATGTACATTGAAACACTTTTCACACAACTTGTTGGAAATTTCCATTCGTGATGCGCCAGTTACCCCTGGCCGAGTTGTGGGGGAACACATGGAAGGACGACATCGTAGCACAGGATGAACTGATCCAATTGCATAAAGATGATTTTTTTTTTATCACTTAGAAACATTTCCTATGTTTCTTCTTGTTCTTCACCAATGATTTTTTTCCAGAAATAATGTCGTTTTCAGGTTGAAATATTGAAATATTATTAGTATGCCAAAAAAACGGGTAATTACCCGGTAACCCCAGGGTTCAAAGGGTTAACAACAATATTGACAGGTTACAAGACAATGGCGTGGTTATTGTAATTTCTATCATATTTTTAAGGTTTTCATTTGAAGCCCCCATGTATTAACAGAACTATGTTATGTTTTATGGCATGTATCCTAATGTCTTTGAAATAATTGTTATTATTTTACGATACTCATTGTTTGAGTTGTTCACTCATATAAGACCTAAAGAGTTTGGGTAATGATGATGACTTTACTTCCTTCCCGGTGAGCTCTTATGAGCCAGTAAGTGGGTTATGGTGTTACTGTTCTTAGCTTTTTTTTGGACAAAAATCAAAATTCAAAATATATTTATTTTACATGAATACACATATATTAGTTTGTGATACTTTACAAAATTCAAAATATATATTTTTAAAATGAATACACATATATTAGGTTGTAATACTTTCCTACGCATGAAACATTTGCTTATATGCTGAGATTAGAATGATGGTAAGAAAGCAACACAATGATGGTAAGACAAAGTTTATTTGTGTACTGTCAAGGAAATAAAATTAGAGTGTGAAATTGAAGAGTGGTTTTTCAGTCTGTCATTCTGCCTTTTTTGTAGACATAAAAAGTAGAGAGGGTCAGTTTTCCGGCACAGGGTTTTTCCCCATATGACTCAGTCCTCTCTCTCACTACAGAATGACGAGGCACTTGCCGAGAGCATTGCACAAAGCACAGACTCTGTAGCTCCAGCGATGATCCCCCCAAGGAGACACCAGGATTGTTGCACATGCGGTCTAAGCAACACAGGCTGGGGAACAACCCCATGGCTTTCAGAGCGTGAGGCAGACAACTTAACCACTTTGCTATGGAGACTATGAAATGTACAAATAAAATCAGAGTAAAGGACCCTTTTGTACATATGATGCGTATTGGGAATATGGTGCTAGCCCAATATTTATATAGACAGCAATATTTTATAGACAACACCCATATTTTATAGTTAGTTGCATATCCTTTACAGGACGTCGCAGTCAGCATCAGCATATTTTGCTGTTGTGATCTCTTTACAAGTTTACGTTCAGTAGTTTGCCATTGCTTTCTGAATGACCAGCACCCATACCATTTCATAAAAATCAATGCAAGGCGGTCTGCTGCCAAATCGCCTGTAGCTGTGTTTTAAACGCAGGTATACAGGCTTACGAACAGCGTCCGTAACCCCTTCACCATGGAGCCGGCATATTTTAATAGACAACCCCATATCTTTTGTAGATATTTTAATAGACAACCGCATATTTTTTATAGATTACCCCATATTTTTGTAGACACCTCCATATTTTTTTAATAGACAATCCCATGTCTTTTATAGACAACCCCATATTTGTATAGACAACCCCATATTTGTAGGCAGCTGTCCTTACTTCCCAGGACCCATGCTGGCACTTGACAGGTCCTGCTCTCACGCTCACACTCGCTGTCCTTACTTCCCAGGACCCATGCTGGCACTTGACAGGTCCTGCTCTCACGCTCACACCGGCTGTCCTTACTTCCCAGGACCCATGCTGGCACCCGTTTTAGGCTAAGTCAGCCGTCTCAGTCAACTGTCTGGGTTAACCATCTGCATCAGTCAAACAAATCTGGCTGAAAGGGATTCAAACACACGACCACCAGGCCTGAAGGCAGACGTGCTAGTTATTGCACCAACAAATCTCCCCACCATTTGAATTAGTGTATCTTTGAGACATTATGTATAATGTGGTAAGTTTTTTGTTCTTTCGCGTTCACTCGCTTTGAACTCAAGCTTAGTCCATACATGTGCTACCACTTCTAGAGCATTGGACTGATTTTTGTGTGTGGATTAGCTGTCCCTGTTACCTGAGTCCCTCGTCATCAGGCGAACCCGCTCCGACTTCTGAGGCACTTGTAATTTACCTCACCAAGTCAAGGACAAGAACTGATCTGCTACCTCGGCATCAGCACACCTGACATTTAAGAGCAAACGTTTGTATCCATTTGGCCACGCTGACCTCCTATTTGGTAATTTAATACTTTAGACAAAAAAGTCTGCCTTTATAGATAGAGCATAGGTCAAAAGTAAACAAATGTCTGCTTTTATGGAGTGTGGGTCAAAAGAAAAAGTCTGCCTTTATTGAGTGTGGGTCAAAAGTACAAAAAGCCTGCCTTTATAGAATGTGGGTCAAATGTTAAAAAAGTGTCTTTATAGAGTGGGTCAAAAGTAATAAAAAAAATCTGCCTTTATAGAGTGGGTCAAAAATAAAAAAAATTAAAAAGTCTGCCTTTATAGAGTGGGTCAAAAATAAAAAAAAATTAAATAAGTCTGCCTTTATAGAGTGGGTCAAAAATTAAAAAAAAAGTCTGCCTTTATAGAGTGGGTCAAAAATAAAAAATAATGTGTCTTTATAGAGTGGGTTAAAAATTTAAAAATTAAGTCAACGTTCCTTTTACATGCCTTAAGGCAATATGGGCATATGTTGCTCATCATCATCATCATCATCATCTTCAACATCATTATAATCTTCATCATCATCATCCTCTCCCTCCTTCTCCTCCTCCTCATCATCATCTTCATCATCCTCCTCCTTCTCCTCCTCATCATCATCATCTTCATCATCATCATCATCATCCTCCTCCTCATCATCATCATCATCATCCTCCTTCTCCTCACCATCATCATCCTCATCATCTTCATCATCCTCATCATCTTCATCATCATCATCATCCTCCTCCTCCTAATCAACATCATCATCATCATCATCATGTACCATACTGATAAGCGTGGGCGGTCATGTTTTGCCATCTCACGCGATCACCAGAGTCATGGATCATCTCTATGTTTTTGTCTCAACCATGCCACATGGCCAAGCCATCCAGGTATTTACTACTCTGCCTTCCCCTTGTTCTTTTCCCCTCAGTCTTGACAGTTGTCACCAAGTTCTCCAATTTATTTCTTCTCATAACTTGTCCAAAAAATTGTGACTGTTTACGTCTAATTTCTCTAATCAGTTTATGGTTTTCATTTGTTTCTTCTAGGACTTGGTCATGGGTTTTATGGCTGTCCATGGTATTCTTTGCATTTTCCTCAGAAACCACATTTCCCCTGCCATCAAATGTTTCTTTTTAATTTGTCTGCTCATTCTTCATGCTTCACATCCATACAAATGTACAGGTTCTATGTAGCACTTTAACACTCTTTTTCTTGTTGCAAATGACATCTTTTTATTGGTCAGTATGTCTTCCATCTTGCAAAAGGCTACCTTCCCATCAGATGTTATGACTTTTCTGAGATAATTGTACTGACTCACTTGTTTAAGAATATTGCCATTTACTTGAATATTACATTGTGGTTTTCTTTCTTCCTAGTGACTACCCCTAAACCCTAGTCTTCAAACCCTAGCTGTTCACTGTGTGCAACAACCGCATCTACTAAATGTTGCAGATTCTGCTCATTGTCTGCAATCAATACTGTATCATCGGCATATCTAATGTTATTGATGTTACGTCCCCCAGTGGTAATTTCTCTCCCATCTTCTAAATTTCTGAAAATATTTTCACTGTACAGGGAAAAACGATCTGGAGACATTACACATCCCTCTCTCACACCTCTCTTTACCTACTTCATTATCAATCTTTATGGCAGCTTGTTGTTTCCAATGTATATTTTTTACAAGTCAAATCTCTTTCCCATGAGTGTAGATATGCAAGCATGCGCATCATGTTGACATGATTTACTTTATCGAAGCCTTTGTGTAGTCAATAAATCAAAGAAGTCAATAAAACAAAGAAGTCAATAAATCAAAGAAGTCAATAAATCAAAGAAGTCAATAAATCAAAGAAGTCAATAAATCAAAGAAGTCAATAAATCAAAGAAGTCAATAAAGTGAAGAAGTCAATAAAGCAAAATATGTTGCTAGACACATATTTTTATAGACCAATAGGCACGTGTGGGTGATGTGCTCAGTCTCATGCCGGCCACCTTGACTGCCCATTACATGTCCTGGTACCAGTTTAGGTTGATTCAACATTGGAGTCTAGGCTAATTTTTACAATTTGAATCTAACCCAATGCGGGTCAAACCCCTGACCAACAGTGGCAGATGAGTGTCTAGCCACTACACTACTGCAGCTCCTGGAGTCATACGTAGGCCTGCAGTACTGATCAGTACAAAGGGGTTCATCTCACAAGCTGTTTTGGGTATGGATACAAGCTGCACATTGTGGGTTGCTGTGTGTCATAGAGTTGCCAGGTTCCCAGGTGTGCGGCAGTGCTGGTGGAGGACATTCCCAGCACCCGTGAGACCAAACATCAGTAAATCTTACTTAATTTTTATTGACCATGTATTGAGGAGAGATTAAAGACCCACCATGTATTGAGAGATTAAAGACCCACCATGTATTAAGGAGAGATTAAAGACCCCCCAATGTATTGAAGAGAGATTAAAGACCCACTATGTTTTGAAGAGAGATTAAAGAACCACCATGTATTGATGAGACATTAAAGAATGATCATGTTTTAAGGAGAGATTAAAGACCCACCATGTATTAAAGAGAGATTAAAGAGTCACCATATACTGAAGAAAGATTAAAAAAACCCACCGTGTATTGAGAGATTAAAGACCCACCATCTGTTGAGGAGAGATTAAAGACCCACCATATATTGAAGACAGATGAAAGATCCACCATGTATTGAGAGATTAAAGATTGCTCATGACATGTAAATATTGCAACTTCATCTGTGTATTGTTTCATTATTCCAGTTTTTTATCATTGGTTTATGTCATCAAGCCAGTGTTTTATTATTGCATTATCTTTCCATGGTCTCATTACTGTTTTGTTTTTCATTACATCATTTCATTATTCCATTCTACTGTCATAATTGCATGTTTTCTTAATTCCATTGTTTATCATTCCATGCTTTCGTAATTCCATTAATTATCAGCATTCCTATGTTTTATCATTCCATTATTCCATCTTTTTATCATCTCATTATTCCATTATTTCATCCTTTTATTGTCTTATTCCATTGTTTCATCACTCCACTATTTCAGCATTCCAATATTTTAACATTCCATTATTTCATCCTTTTATTACTTTATTATTCCATTGTTTCATCACTCCGCTATTTCAGCATTTCATTGTCTCATCCTCCCAATGTTTCATTATTGCATTGTTTAATAATTCCTGTCCATCTGTTCATCCCCTCATCCTTCTATTATTTCATTATCTTTCCATTCTTTTATTATCTTTCCATCCCTTCATTCTTCCATTCTTTCATTATCTTTCCATTCCCTCATCCTTCCATTCTTTCATTATCTTTCCATTCCCTCATCCTTCCATTCTTTCATTATATTTCCATTCTTTCATCCTTGCATTCTTTCATTATTCCATTCTCGCATCCTGGTTTGTTGGCATCTTATTTCCAGATATATTCCTATGCACCAAAATATGTGATGTATACAATTCAATTATTTTGCCACATAATCTACTCGTAAACACAGAAATGTTAAAGACAGAAATATAAATTTAAATGATTAAAGTGTTTATCTTGAGTACCAGTGTCCATTACGTTATATTTATTGACAAAATTTGTGTGTGTGCATTCGTCCGCTTTGAACTCAAGCGCATACCATGTGCTACTACTTCTAATGCACTAGACTGAGTTGTGCTAACGCATTAGCTTTCCTTCGACCCTAGACCAGTTGCCAACCAAGGCTTAGAGTCTGCCTTGCCATGACATTTAGTCTGTAGGTTGCATTTCCTCA
Source organism: Cepaea nemoralis (assembly GCA_014155875.1). NCBI lineage: Eukaryota > Metazoa > Mollusca > Gastropoda > Stylommatophora > Helicidae > Cepaea > Cepaea nemoralis. The sequence goes on from JACEFZ010019203.1 coordinate 19,004, forward strand.
CACTAGGATACGGCTTGTACCCTCCCAATTGCGCACCTCCGCCCGAAGACATTGGCACAATGTGGGGTGTCGGGTTTGGTAAACGCACTAACAGAAGCAGGTAGTACCGACTACTGCCATACGGTAGCTCAGTCATGTCTCACTAAAACTTGGCACACACACAATCAAATGAGAAAATATTATAATGTAATTTCCGTTCCTTGAGCTCTAAAATTGCGGAAGATACCACGAGAAAAAGAGTGTTGAAGTGCTACATAGAACCTATACTTTTATATGGATGTGAGGCGTGGACAATGAGCAGACAAGCTGAAAAACATCTGATGGCTGTGGAAATGTGGTTTCTGAGGAAAATGCAAAGAATACCATGGACAGATAGAAAAACCAATGAACAAGTCCTTCAAGAAACAAATGAAGATCGTAAACTGATTACAGACATTAGATGTAGACAGTCAAAATTGTTTGGGCATGTTATGAGAAGAAATGAATTGGAGAACTTGGTGACAACTGGCAAGATCGAAGGGAACAGACCATGGGGAAGACCAAGAATTAAATACATGGATGGCTTGGCCACGTGACATGGTCGAGACAGAAACACGGAGCTGATCCACGACTCTGGTGATCGAGTGAGATGGCAGAACATGACCGCCCACGCTTATCGGCATGGCACATAATGAATGAATGACCACGAAACAAAACATATAACACAACGACCGTAGTATGGTGATATATCATCCTTCAGTCCATATAGGTCACATTTTGCGGTATATTATTCTTCGGCACTGAATCAGTTCATACAGCTTCCATCTGCTGTTATTAAAGTATTCAATACATTTGTCTTCGTTTGATGCCACTCCGTTCACGATTTAGCTCCTGTTCCCTATGGGCCGCATTATGAATTCCACGACGGTTATCCCTGGTCAGGAATATCCCACCCTTGATCAATAAGGACTCTATATTGCTGTTACTAGCAACATCAAGTGATGCGGTCTGGCCTCCTTGGAATCGTGTGTGTATATTTCAGAAGAACGGACATATCATCGCAGTTCAGAGAGAATGGTGCTGCAGGGAGTGACCAGAGGGTCAAAACTCCGAGGAAATACCAGATGGACATATAATCAGTCTGCTACTGGTACCATTAGTATTGGGACTCTTCGCTGGCTGTTGTAGATAGGACGGGAAACTTATGAGTATGTCCCGAGTTATGTTGTGTCGGTTCTTGACTAAGCTCTTCTCAACTAAAGTGATTGGAATCATCTGAAACAAGTCAATGTATCGGGTACTTTAATAATAGCAGATGGAAGACGGTATTAGGAAGTTGAATGTAGAATAGCTAGGCCGGATTATACACGATGAAGAATATTCTCTGAAATTTATTGTTCTCAAGTTCAGGAAACGAGTTCTTAAGAGCCCTATTGAGCCAAGCCTGATGTACGGAAGCGAGTCATTGACAATTAGCAGACAAGTGAGGAATTGTATAAAAGCTATTAAGATGTGGCATTAAAGAAAATGATGAGAACATCGTGGGCGGTTAGAAAGAACAATGAAGACATCTTGGGAGCAGGGCCGTGCCGTGCTATGATACAGAGAGGCGGCTGCATCAGGCGGCACCGTAAGCCGCCTTCATAGGGGGCGGCATTTTTAACAGAATAAACAAACATATAAGGGGTGGCATTTCTAAGACTTGCATCATACTGAGAGAATTACCGCACGGTACTGTCTTCGAAGAAGTTAACTCACATTGCGAAACAGAAGCAGACACAGCGCGTTCTGAGGGGAGTGTCATGGGACGGGGAAAAACTGGAGTAAAGTTTTTCATAACGAAAAGCTGAAGGGAAACAGAGGCAAGGGAAGATCAGAGAGAATATGCTAGTCCAGTGGGTCTCAACCTTTTTGGCCCGTGCCCCCCTTCCCCATATTTGCAGACGTTATTCCCCCCCCCCCCTTTTCGTATTTTCCCACCCAAAAAATTTTGGGCCCCTCCCCCACCCCCCCCCCCCTTTTTCACCAATTTTCAGAACATCATTCCCCCCCCTTTTGATTTCCTACCTAAAAATCCCGCCCCGCCTTACAGGTATATGTAATAATGGAAACAAATTTTTAAAAGCACATACTAAAACAAGTCAGACGTCCCCATAAAACAGATTTGTGGGTTACTTACTTTATAAAATTTAATGTTGAAGGGGGAGACGTACAAAACCCTAAAAGTATGAAGAAGAAAACAATATCATTTAACGTTTTTTGTATTAACGCGATCTTGAAAGAAATTTTAAACCCCCCCCCCCCCCCCCCTTGAAACCTAAAACCCCCCCCCTCTCCCCTTGGGGGGGGGAATTTCCCCCCCGGTTGAGAACCACTGTGCTAGACAGTTTAAGATCATATCTTGAGGAAATCGCATCAGAAATGATTTGGGAGCAAAGAGACAAAGGGGGAACAGCAATATCGCAAACACCACACGGCCTGGAAAAAAAAAAAAAAAATTTTTTAA
>JACEFZ010019204.1:0-20934 GCA_014155875.1 Cepaea nemoralis
GCACCTGACGAGATGCAACAGTAGTGTCATGAAATCACTATAAATTAACCCCCAGATGATAGAAATTACCAAAGACAGTCTGATCCACAGCTGCAACTTGTTTACTTCTAGTCGGCGAGATCAGAACAGTAGGGAGACCTTGAGAATTCTCCGACATCAAACGAATTGTTGGCTTGTTATTGAAACCCGAATTCAAAGAATGCAGGAACACACCGGCTGTGTTGGTTGTCATAACAAGGAAAGACAACTCTTGTAGTGATTTAAACTAAGGGGAGAGAACTTATTCTGAAATGGATAATCTGCCCCTGAAACCATCTGGTGTTTTGACATCAAAAACGTCACGTGAACAATTCAAGGCTGTTTGCCAAGAAACATGATTTGTTGACAGCTAGTGTAACTCAGACAGTTGACTTAGGCAGACGCGCTTTGGCACTGCAGTTATGGATTTTAATAACATCTACCGTGTGCGGGATTAATTAGATTTAATTTTACACGTGCCTGTCATGGCAAAATGTAGATGTGATTTAGGAGAACTGCGGTGTTGCCTAAGGTAGTACATATAGGATAATTAGGCCTAATTAATTTAGGAAGTGATGATTAGCTCTGATAGTTGAGAATAGAGTAGTGAAGTGATGATTAGCTCTGTTAGTTGAGAATAGAGTAGTGAAGTGATGATTAGCTCTGCTAGTTGAGACTAGAGTAATGGGGGATAATTGGGAGATGAGGAAATTGTCCAATGGTGGGATCTTACTGTCACCGAACGTTAGGGTGTTTCTATTGAAATAGACAGAAATCCCTATCCAAGAGTTTGCCGACAGTCTCTAGAAATTATGGCTCGTTATAAGAATGTCTAAAGGGATGGCCCCGATAGAAGAGACTGGGATTCACTTGGTAGACAAAGGCAGAAGGTGAAGAACACTCGTGTATGTAGGAAGACCTAACACGAATGTCTAGTTTATCTGTCGGTGATCCTTCGTCATTTAATGATAAGCCCCCTGTTTTAAATACTTGCACGCACTCACGCACACGCCTTGCGTTCAAATGATCACGAGGGGAGTACGTTGGTACAAGTATAAAACAATAATACTCTTTAATAGTAAAAGAGATAATGAAAATTGTCGTTCACTGGTGAACTATGACAGTTACAATTATGTTACAGGTACAAAAATAAAACAGTTTTCTGATGCTTAGCTAGATCGCATATCATCATTCACACCATCCAGACAGTGACACACTCAGACCACATGTAGACACAGAGTCACCTGAGACAATCTGATCTCGTTTAGGAATAGTGCTGGCTTTCGTTTGGATTATGTCTTGGAGTCGACCCTGGCATTCGACAGGTGTACGATGCTCCTCCGGATTCCAGGTTCCGTCTCCACTAGTTGGTGGCTCAAAGTTTCGGTAACCGGACCAGTTAGGTGTCAGCAGTATCAGCAGCGAGGCTCCTTAAATCAAACAAACAGTTGCAGACTCCTTAGTGTCTTGACAATAGCAATGTGTCTGAGTGCTGGTGTTGTGTGTCTGTTGTGTATGTGTCAGATGCAGAATAGGAACAAAACATAGTTCCTCTCTGCTATTCTGTATCAAAAACAAAAGGCCAATAGCTCTTATCAGCTTGGCTATACATTGTATGACATGGTGATACAAAGTGACAAAGGGTCCAGAAGTGGACATATCCTAAGACCACATGGTCCATTGGGGTAAAACCAGTAGACAAATCTTTGTTTGAAAAAGGCATTACAAAATGTACATGGCTGTAAAACTTGAAGTGACTCATATGCAATAATTACTGGTGCATTCCTTAACACCATGGTGAGGAAGTCCTGGGCAGCCAGGATGTTTCCCTAGATAGCTAAGGAAAGGCCAACAATCATTCAACCTAATCCCACATCAATCATTAGGCATAAAGCAATCAAGTGTCGCCACGAAGTCGTGAGGTATACCCCACATAATATACGAGCTAAAAGATAAGAAGGCCAGCAGGCAAGCAAGAGGGCTGAGATATTCCAGGCATTGGGCTTTAGGATGTCTCAGTTATCCCTTGTTGAGTTATTTACTCCCCAAATTCTGATTCCTCACCACATAGTATTTGCTTTGAACTTATGACCGTCAGTGTCGTGTAGTTCGGCATGGCGGTGAATCAGGGGTAAGCAAATTTATGTTTGAAGATAAATCGCCTAGTAATATTGCTGGCATGTGAGAATCATGTTCCACATGTCTCTTCTACTTCTGCCCACATGGCAAAATCATGTTATCATATTTTCAACAAAATATACACGTAAATACATTCACAAAATGCATATGAAAATAATCAGTAAGGTTTATACATTATATCTATATATTTTTATCTATAAATATATCTAGGCCTCACATGTTTTCTCTCAATGTCTCCCCTTTCAAATACCACGTTTCATAAATATACATGGTCGGGAAAGTTTTGGGTTTTCCCAATATCAGAATATAAATGTGTACACACTTCTTACTATAATCGTAATTATTATGTTACTACACTCACCCCCAGTCTTATTGCAGCAATAAAGATCGGTTTTGGTATAATCTACCAAAGATGGAGTTGGATTTGGCAGCCCACTTCATGTAAGGTCTGCTTGGCACAGCAGCTATGGTCGTTGTGAACCGGACGGAAGTTGTTAGTCACAATTTCCGGTGCCGCAGTACTAATAGCATATCGCCGTATTCCCGTTGCTAGGGAGTGACGGACCTATGTCCCCAGTCCATAGACTTGGTATTAATAAGGGTTGAAGACAGGGGATTTCCCTTGTGACATCATTTGAATAGATGACGTGAAAATACACGCTGTCCCCAATGCACTGTGTAGTTTTAGTGCAGAAAATGTCTGCGTAGTCATTCTGACGTCATTATTAGTAATTTAGCTGATGTACTGAATCCATAATGTAAATAGTAATTCAGCTAACGTAATATTGGTGGTATTCACATAGACTCATCCCGTCACACTTACAGTGGGGTGCTCCCTGGGGGTTCCGCACTCTGTTTGTTGGTTGTTTTTTTTCTTGTCTTGGCCTGATGAAGACCTATGTGATTAGCTCATCTGTCCCTGACAGAGTTTGGTTCACTGTATTTTTCTGAGCGAGGCCGGTGGCCCACGCTCATCTAATAAGGATCAGTGACGGGAAGGCTCTCACCAGTTGTGTTATATATTTTACAGGTTCCCTCTGGTTGGGATGAAGAACACAGAAACATTGAAAAATTGCGATCCCGGATATTTTTGGTGCAGGAAGATTGGCCAGCAACTTTCTCACTGGGCCTATGCTAGGAAAAGTTGATAAACATTTGCTCGGTGGAGCTGACTAGTATAAGTATCCCACAGGATAAATATTGAGAATATTATTGAGAATATTTTACACTACCTGTGGACAGCAACATAGTAATGGGTTCTGGTTTTCATACCATTCGTTAATAAACCAGTGGTGATGGATGTTCATTCCACTTATTACTAGAACAGTAGGGATTGATTTTCACACTACATGAAACCAAAACATTGGAGAGTGTTTGTTCCACTTAACAAGGACCTCAGAACATTAAAACTTTATCTGGGAAATTAAGAGATCTATTTGAGACTAAGTTCAATGACTGTTTTAAGAGTGAAAACTGTAGAACATTTCGTAAGAAGGAAGAATGTAATGTTCATGGGAAAGTGTTCCGCTTTTCACTGTGCAGGAATTGTGGGGTCTCAGTTTCTATAAACTATTAAGAACAGTTTTTTTTTAAAGGAAAAACAATAGTATCAGTCCCAGACTGGATAGTTGAGAATGGATCAGACCTCGTGGTTATCAAAGCTCCTGGAGGTGGACACTGTCGGGCGGGAGGTACGCAGCGTTTGGTGAGATCCATTTTGCTGATCTTATGATGTCGTGTAATCCTTGCCATGATGAGTGGACTCTTCTTCTTCTTCTTCTTCTTTCGTTCGCCTGAAATATGCTTATAACTGCAATGTTGTCTCTCGTATGAATCCAACAGTCTTTTTTAGTTCATTCAGCGGTCCATAGAGTTTATCTTCCACTGTTGTCTCTCTAGGCCAGAAGGTTCGCCTGGATATGTTGTAGTTTGGGCAATCCTGGAGTATGTGCTCTGCTGTCTGCGACGCCAAACCACATGTGCACATGGCTGAGTCACCAATCTTGAATTTTGTATACATGTGGTTGCGTAATCTATTGTGTCCTGTTCTGAGGCGCAGAAGAATGACCTGTTCTGGTCTGTCCATAACGTGGTAGTCGTCTTGAGTAAGGCTTGGTGGCCTTCTGACTGATTTGATCATTCTTTTCTTTTAGTGGACTCTGATTCTGAGCTTTGTGGTCTGAATTCTACATTTACGCTAGAATATATAACACACATTTTCTTCGCATACACGTCTCACATACGTTACACTTTTCTTTTAATAAATTAATTTTTATTAATTTTTAGAAGCAAGAGTTGTTGAGTATGTTGCGTTGGGGAGGAAAGAGAGGGGGCATGATCAGAGAGAGAGAGAGAGAGAGAGAGAGAGAGAGAGAGAGAGAGAGAGAGAGAGAGAGAGAGAGAGAGAGAGGGGTGTCCATGAACCGAAGGAGTGTGGTGGACGGAAGCTAGTGGATTCTCCAGGATATTGATAAGGGGTTAAATATAATGTGGGTTTTGACTCCCCTCACTCCAGGGACGACACTTTAAACGAATTCACGACAAGTAGCACACCCAAACACCCAGACAATTCATGCATGCACCTGACGAGATGCAACAGTAGCACACGCAAACATACAGACAATTCATGCATGCACATGACGAGATGCAACAGTAGCACACGCAAACACCCAGACAATTCATGCATGCACATGACGAGATGCAACAGTAGCACACGCAAACACAATTCATGCATGCACATGACGAGATGCAACAGTAGCACACGCAAACACCCAGACAATTCATGCATGCACATGACGAGATGCAACAGTAGCACACGCAAACACCCAGACAATTCATGCATGCACCTGAGGAGATGCAACAGTAGCACACGCAAACACCCAGACAATTCATGCATGCACCTGAGGAGATGCAACAGTAGCACACGCAAACACCCAGACAATTCATGCATGCACCTGAGGAGATGCAACAGTAGCACACGCAAACACCCAGACAATTCATGCATGCACCTGAGGAGATGCAACAGTAGCACACGCAAACACCCAGACAATTCATGCATGCACCTGAGGAGATGCAACAGTAGTGTCATGAAATCACTATAAATTAACCCCCATTCATTGGAGAGATGGCACTTGATTTTAACGATGACAATAGTTAGCACAGCCTAAAACTGAGAAACATCGAATGGCGGTGGACATGCGGTTTCTTGAAAGAAGACCATTGACAAACAGAAAAACGAATGTGGCCGTCATTTAGTTAGTTAGTTAGTTAGATAGTTAGTTAGTTAGTTAGTTAGTTAGTTAGTTAGTTAGTTAGTTCGTTAGTTAGTTAGTTAGTTTAGTTAGTTAGTTAGTTAGTTAATTAGTTAGTTAGTTAGTTAATTAGTTAGTTAGTTAGGTAGTTATCTAGCTAGTTAGTTAGTTAGCTTGTTAGTTAGTTAGCTAGTTAGTTAGCTAGTTAGTTAGTTAATTAGCTAGTTAGTTAGTTAGTTAGTTAGCTAGTTAGTTAGTTAGTTAGTTAATTAGTTAGCTAGTTAGATAGCTAGTTAGTTAGTTAGTTAGCTAGTTAGTTAGTTAGTTCGTTAGCTAGTTAGTTAGTTAGTTAGTTAGTTAGTTAGTTAGCTAGTTAGTTAGTTAGTTAGTTAGTTAGTTAGTTAATTAGTTAGTTAGTTAGTTAGTTAGTTGTTAGTTAGTTAGTTAGTTAGTTAGTTAGTTAGTTAGTTAGTTAGTTAATTAGTTGGTTGGTTGGTTGGTTGGTAGGTTGGTAGGTTGGTTGGTTGGTTGGTTAGTCGACAGATCATCCTCATTGTACATCGAACCATTAAGTCCATAAGTGCTCGGATCCCCGCCTCAGTAAATCCCGCGTCGTGCAGCGGCTCACGACACCAGTTCTGTGTTGATTTATTACTCTTCTATGGCTTCCTGCGTAGTGTTCTTGTTTGGTCACGCCACTTTTAACTTCTGTTCTCGCAGCCTGACCATGATTGTAGATTCCCAGTCATCGCTTAGTTCTCGTAAACGACTTACTTCTCGTAGAGCACTCAGCATGTCTGTCTGGTCCATGGCTCGTCCGCCTTCCACAGTAGCCCTATCTGCAAGCCTGTCAGCCTGCTCATTCCCTTGTACACCCGCATGCCCTGGCACGAAGATGAAACCATCAGCCGATACTGCTCCAGAGACAGCAGCCACTCTCTTCGGGCCTACCCTATCTCTATCATCCTGAGCATACTCACTGAGTCACTAAGGACACATGTCCGATTGAACATCTGTGTCTCGAGCCATGTTATTGCTTTACCCACTGTCATGACTTCCGTAGTCATGCTGCTTGTGGTCATTTAAGAAACAAAGAAAAACTGTAAAGGTATAAGAGACATTTGACGTAGGCAGTCAAAGATTTTTTTTTTTTTTTTACCGGGGGGAGGGGGGGGGGGGTGTATGTTATCGGGAGAAATAGACTTTAAAATAGTGCTAAATGGAAACTTGACTGAGAAAAAACTCCAGGGGAAGAAAGGAGATAAATAAATACCTGGAAGGTTTTGTCACATGGCATAATCGGAACAAGAAACACAAATGTGGTCCACGACTGGTCATCGTGTCAGATGACGGACCATGACGGCACACGCCTGTGGACATGGCACATGATGATGATGGTGTTGATGATGATGACGATGATGATGAATGGTTCTTGCAAGTGACCAAGGTCACGGAAGTAAGGGTGAAGGTAAATGTCTTATGGTAGAAACTATTACCGCGAAGAGGACAGCCCATGCCAGATCCTGCCTCCGATATGTGAGGAGTTATGTGTTCACATTCACTCATCTTACCTCATCCAGTAACACTGAGCGTGTATCACAGTGACGTCATGATGGAAGCAATGCGCTCACGTGCCAAAATGCTGCATAGTGTCCACTAGTTAATGTCACCAGTACAGGGTTTCCTTTGCCTTCCTCCTCTCCTTTTGAGCTCAACTGTTCCCTGGAGGGTTACCTTTGAGAGGGTGTCATAACGCATACAGTAATCCATAGAAGTGATACGGTGCCGTGACGAACTCGCTTTCTGGCTGTCTTTGTCCAAAAAATTGTCTCTATACAGTTGCACAATATATACGGGTACTTTGATGTAACAGTTATGACGTTATCCGACAATGGCATGAGCCTGGATGGACAATAGTTCTATGCCATGTTTCATCGTTCGCTACGGGAGGAAAACAACTGGCTATCTATTCCTCGGTGCAACTGAGGTCTACACACCTATTTAACACCTCGCATGCCCAAATTTTACAATTTATCTGATACCTACAGAATGAGACTGGCTCTATATTTGTTCTTATTCGACAGAAATCCAATTCAGTGCCTGTTGGGGAATGGGCACTGGCCATTGTATGATTGGAAGTCACCGTGGTGCAATGCTTAACACGCTTGTTTGCCGGTCTGGTTGTCATGTGTTAGAATTCCCATGGAGGCCGGGGTTGTTTTCTCCACTGAACTGGGCTTCCAGCTTAAAATATACTGGGAAGTAAAAGAAGTCGGTATGGTATTGATAACATTACCTATCGAATACCCACAGTTGGTATCCCCCTGAAATTTATTGATAACATCCCACATCGAATACCAATAGGTCTAAAATATGTGCCTAGCACCATATACTGAACGGGAGCCACGGTAGCGTATTGGCTAGAAGGCTTACCTGATGGTCTGGGTGGCATTTGTTCGAATGCCCATCGAGGTAGGTTTATTGTTAAATTGGCCGTCACTCATCATATGCAGTTTGATCTACTCGTATAAGAAAAACATAGCGCCAAACACCGTAAACTCAGTGCGCATAAAAGTTCATTTACTTACTTTACTGTGTTCATACCTTAAACACCCACATTGGACCTTGTGAATTCCACACTGAGATTTACACGAAACAGCGCTTTCTGCAACTGGTGTCTCGGATAACCACTAAAGAGCCATTAATTTGGCACTGCCTAACATTACAGTGGAATTGCAAGTCAAGGATATTATGCATACTAAGTACTTGTAACGATGATCGTTTTCCTGGCTGCCTCAGAAATCTAGCAAAGTTGGTGTGTCGCAAAGACCTATTTCTCTGACTTTCATAAGCATGAATGTTAGCGTACTGAATCTGAAAATAGTGGTTGTCAGGGCTTCATTCATTCATTATATGTCATGCCGATACTACACGTGGGTGGTCATGTTCTGCCATCTCACTCGATCACCAGAGTCGTGGATCAGTGTTTCTGTCTCAACCATGATAAGTGGCCAAGCCATTCAGGTATTTAATTCTTGGTCTTCCCCTTGGTCTCTTCCCTTCGATCTTGCCAGTTGTCACTAAGTTTTCCAATTCATTTCTTCTCATAACTTGCCCAAAAACTTGTGACTGTCTACATCTAATGTCTCTAATCAGTTTACGATCTTCATTTGTTTCTTGAAGGACTTGTTCATTGGTTTTTATATATATCCATGGTATTCTTTGTATTTTCCTCATAAATCACATTTCCACAGCCATCAGATGTTTGTCAGCTTGTCTGCTCATTGTCCACGTCTCAAATCCATATAAAAGTACAGGTTCTATGTAGCACTTCAATACTCTTTTCCTCGTTTCAATGATATCTTTTTATTGGTCAGTATGTTTTTCATCTTGAAAAAGGCTACTTTCGCCATCGCAATTCTTGTTCTAATCTCTGCAAGGCATCTCCCATCAGATGTTATAACTGTTCCGAGATAGTTGTACCGATTCACTTGTTTAAGAATATGCCCATTTACTTGTATATTACATTGTGGTATTTCTTCCTTCCTAGTGACGACCATAATCTGTGTCTTCTTACAATTCAGTTCTAACCCCAGTTGTTCACTATGTGCAACAACCGCATCTACTAAATTTTGCATGTCCTGTTCATTGTCTGCAATCAAGACTGTATCATGTGCGTATCTAATGTTATTGGTGTTTCGTCCCCCAATGTTGATTCCTTCAATATCTTCTATATTTCTGAAAACAGATATGGAGACATTACACATCCCTGTCTCACACCTCTTTTAATAAGCTGATATTGACCTACTTCATTATCAATTCTTATGGCAGCTTGTTGAGGCTAATAGGTCATTATCTCGCTTCACATAGCCGGTTTCAAATGCCTTTACATCAGGCGACACCTGGGATTGGCAATTATAATTCGAGACAGCATCGTGGCTTCAGAGATGGACATGTCTAGGTGGTACAGCGACGAGATGAAAATACAGGTCACAGAGTTCAACCCGGGGGACCCATTTGTGTTGGTTAATTATGCCTGCAACACGAGCCTGGATTCCCAGAGGTGGCAGTGCTTGAATGAAATATAATGTCACGAGATGAATGTCATTTTCCGTGGCGATTTCAATGCTAAAGGCAGATCATGGGGAAAACTTTCTTCCAACACAAGGGGGAGAAGCTCGAGGGCGCACTTGAAACCATAGACTTGTATCAACAGTGGTTGTGTCACCACGACATCAAGTCTACCAGGTGATGAGGACAGATTTATTGACCTGGCGCTGGTTTCTCCTTCACTCACTACAGTGCGTCGATTGTGTGTCCTAGGGAAACACGGCAGGCACCACCAAACTTGTAACATATTGGTGGAGAAAGGTAGAACCAGACAGCACAAGTCAAAGGTCAAGTCTTTCAAGTAAGACAGTGCAGGGCAAGATGCGGTGAGTAAAATAAGAACAATATAAAATAACACAAAGTAATGCAGCTTTACAGAACAGAATTACGACACATACGGGATGTTGCGGTGACTAGCTGCTAGTCTTTGTCAGACTAGCTGCATTACTTTGTGTTATTTTATATTGTTTAATTTCGGCAGCTTTACTGTAGTTCCACCAAAAGCGCAGAAATCAACATTGCAAGAAAAACAAAGCTGGGCACAACCCTCTTGGTGGAAAAGGCCTGGGTAAATAAGCTTTGTGCTATTTATGTTTTGCATATCCTTTACAGGACATCGATGTCAACATCAGCATCTTTCAGCTGATTGATGATTTCTTTGCAAGATTACGCTCAGTAGTTTGCAATTGCTTTCTGAGCGACCGACTCCATACTTTCATAAGTCACTGGCGCGACTCGAACCGCTTCCAATTCTCGTGCGCTCACGTCAACCACGAGAGTATTCGGGATTACGGAGAAAGCTGCTAACCCCACGACCAGGGAGACCCGGCCGTTGTGCTATTAGAAAATGTTAAAACGCCAAAGGGAACAGAGTTGCCCACCCTAGTCGTATCTTGCACTTGGAAAGAGACATGGATACAAATGTTAGCTGTTTCAAACAACTGGATTAAGTGGTAAAAAGTGAGGAATTGGTAGATATGTGTCAAAGAATAAGCAAATACATGTCACTGAGAGTGTTCTCGTGACTACATAAAAGTTAAAATGGTGTAGTCAAGAATAAGAGTATTCCTGACTTCCAGGGTGCTGATCTCATCTGGCAAAGGACTGGCGAGAATAATGGCAAGGTCCTTTTAGAACACTATCTATAGCAGAGCAACCAGACAGACATGAGAGGACGAACTTTTTCCAAGACGGTTACATCAGATAGGCTTATGTCGCAGAAAATTTCAGAAGGCGACATAGTGACTGTGAAAGAGATCAAGGCTGTGCTACAAATAACAAATAACAAATCATCAGAGCCAGATGTGTAAGGTATGATGACATTAATATGTGTACCGAAAACTAGTTGTTAGAATAAGCAGATATGTACATCAACAGTACAGCCAGTGCTAGCATCAATTAGGAGGCAATATCTTTTTGCATCTACCCTTGGAGGGTACCGTCCAGACAGAGAAACCTGGACCAACGCAGCAGTATTTGCCCATGATGTGTTCGAAGGGTTCTACTCAGGCATTGAAACATGTGCTGCAACAACTGAAATTGGGGATGCGTATAAGAGAGTACCGTTGGATTTCTTAATCGTTCAAATTCTTTAATCCACAATAAGTCCATTCCTCCTTAACTGGATCTCTGCAGCCCTTTTCCAACGGAAAGTAGTTTTTAGATGTGGCAGTTGGACTTCTGAACCAACAACAATACATCCGGCCTGCCACAGGTATCATCATAATCTCCGGCGCTGTTCAACGCCTACACTGTGAGAATTACCGGTGAGCGAGGACATTGTCGTATGCCGACGATGTGTTAGTGTGCCATCAGGGTAAAGACAGAGATCAGTTGCTGTGGAACTACACACAGAACTCAATCGCATAAGCACTTGGTGTGATGAAGCTGTGCAGAGGTTAATCCAACGAAGGAAGCAGTGACATGATCCTATTCGAATAACCATTATGTCAACACTCCAACACCAATTGTAAATCTGTGTTCACAGATTGTGGAAAGAACGCATGCAACGAAATAGCTGGGGAAACGATTCGATAAACGCCTTGTTTATACTGAGCACAAAGACCAGGTGATAACAAAGACCAAGCAGGGTTTGGCTGTGGTGAGTGTGATGGTGGCGGGAAACTGTGAGCAGTGTCATCTATATCTTCTACACGAGGGTCTGGACTTTTCTGTGTGTAAGTATGCGATGGCGATCCTGACTCTCAGCCACAAGCAGAGATACAGCATGCAGGCCGATGCGCTACCTTCTTGATGTTCCAACCATGACGGACAGAATACAAATTGTCCGAGCACATGCCTACCTGAGAGTCAACGCTAACACACTGTATAGTAACATTAGAAGGTAAATGGTAGCAGATTAAAAAGAGGAAAGTTGTGGATTGGTCAAGCCGAAGACATTCTTCAAAGCTATGTTCACTAGAAGACTGAGAACCTGGCTAGGATTGGGTAGAAGTGCCAACATAGTTCTGTACGTCCTTTCAGTTTGCATTCGGTTGACCATTTCTGCTCCCACATGGGAACAAAATAGTTGTGCCTATTTTATTGTGTGTTTTGTTCTATATTTATATACTTGTGTTTTATATATTTATTGATTGTTTCTGATTTTGGATAAGTCATACTTTATTTTCACCTGTGTATGATGGAGAGGTGTTAGGCAGGGATGTGTGATGTCTCCAGATCTTTTTTCCCTGTACAGTGAAAATATTTTCAGAAATGTAGAGGATATAAATGGAATCATCATTGGAGGACGAAACATCAATAACATTAGATATGCAGATGATACAGTATTAATTGCAGACAATGCGCAGGACCTGCAACAATTAGTAGATGCGGTTGTTGTACACAGTGAGCAACTGGGGTTAGAATTAAATTGTAAAAAGACTCAGGTTATGGTCGTCAATGGGAAGGAAGAAGTGCCACGATGTAATATACAAGTAAATGGAAATATTCTTCAACAAGTGAATCGGTACAATTATCTTGGAACAGTTATAACATCTGATGGGAGATGCCTTGAAGAAATTAGAACAAGAATCGCCATGGCGAAAGTACCCTTTAGCAAGATGAAAAACATTCTGACCAATAAAAAGATGTCAATTGAAACGAGAAAAAGAGTGTTGAAGGGATACATAGAGCCTGTTCTTTTGTATGGATGTGAAACTTGGACAATGAGCAGTCAAGCTGAAAAGCATCTGATGGCTGCAGAAATGTGGTTTCTGAGGAATATGCAAAGAATACCATGGACAGACAGAAAAACCAATGACCAAGTACTACAGGAGACAAATGAACATCGTAAACTGATTAGAGAAATTAGACGTAGACAGTCAAAATTTTTTGGACATGTTATGAGAAGAAATGGATTAGAGAACTTAGTGACAACTGGCAAGATCGAGGGGAACAGACCAAGAGGAAGACCGAGAGGAAAATACCTGGATGGCTTGGCCACATGGCATGGACGAGACAGGAACACTGAGCTGATCCACGACACTGGTGATCGAGTGAAATGGCGAGTCATGACCGCCCACGCTTTCCGGCATGGCACATGATTGATTGATTGATTGATTGATTGATGGAGTTCTTTGTAAAGTATGTAGGTTGTGTCTGTCTTTAGTATATCTCTTCCTTTCGCAGGAGCTAAATATACCTAATTGTTTGCAATTCATATTATTATATCCTGCTGCAGCCGCTGCTTTTTCTTTTGTTCCATATTTTAATTGAGACATTTCGCAATGACAACATTTCGGTGATATATAAGTCCATGGCATATACAGGATGTCGATTAAGACGATCAATCATCCAATGACAGTTAATCAGTCAACATGTTGTCTAATGATTTGAAAGAACCTCCTTCATTAGAAGCCCATAGTGCTCCTTTGCCATTATAGAATTTGACACCCTGGCCAGCGCCCCACTGACCGTAGACATCACATTCTAGAAGGTGGCACCCTGGCCAGCGCCCCACTGACCGTGGACATCACATTATAGAATCTGACACCCTGGCCAGCGCCCCACTGACCGTAGACATCACATTCTAGAAGCTGACACCCTGGCCAGCGCCCACTGAGCGTGGACATCACATTCTGTTAGGAGGTCAGCATGACTGAATGGATAAACGCGCAGTTCTTAAACATCCGGTGTGCTGATGCTGAGGTGGGGGTCTTCAACTCCTACACCGGTCAGTTGGACTAAAATGTTGAATTCTCGTCCTTGACTTGGACACATAAATTACAAGTACCTCTAAAGTCTCTGAATGAAGATTGTAATATGATTAGATCATTAGATGTAGACAGTCACAATGTGTTTGGACATGTTATGAGAAGAAATGACTTGGAGAACTTAGTAACAACTGGCAAGATCGAAGGGAAGAGACCAAGGGGAAGACCGAGAAGTAAATACCTGGATTGCTTGGTCACGTGGCATGGTCGAGACAGGAACACGGAGCTGATCCACGACTCTGGTGATCGAGTGTGATGGCAATACATGACCACCCACGCTTATCGGTATGCCACATGATGGATGGATGGAGAGTCTCTGAGTGGTTTTGCATGATGGCGAGGGACATTGGTGATAGATAGAGCTAATCCACACCCAAAATTCAGTCTAATGCTATTAGAAGTAGTGTTTTTTTGTGTGTGTGTGTGTTTGAGTTCAAAGCGAGCGAGTAATAACAATTATGTTAAAGTATCCGCTCGTTGAGCTAGACTGTATACACCCATTTCTTTCTAGAACCATGTTGCTTATCATCTTATTCGGTTATCGTAAAAGTGTAAAATTTTAATAAAGCAAATGGCACTTAATTATAGATATTTATGTTTGTCAAACTGAAATACTAATGTTTCAATAATTAAAACAAATCTCATTCTTATTTTTTTTCATCTTCGTTAGTATTATTTTCGCAGGAATTGCATGTTCTGTGCGTAATTTGTTATATATATATATATACAGTGAAGTTAGAATATTGTAATTAATTTGCGCACTTGGTGATTAAAAGTGGCTGCGAAACATACGAGGGGAAATAAATAAGTCACCACAAATGGCTGTAGAAAAATAACTTAACTAAATATGATAACAACTTGAAACCAGTTTATTTTTATACATACATTGTCCCTTTATTTCTCAACATAATTTCCACCAACATTGATGCACTTATCCCATCGTTTTATTAGTTCTTCCAAACCGGCTGCATAGAACTGCGTGCTCTGTTTTCTAAACGACGTTTTCATTTCACATTCAACTTCGGCGTCATTCGTGAAATATCTCCAGCCAAGGTGGGTTTTCAGAGGACCAAAAAGATGGAAATCGCTAGGGGTTAAGTCTGGGCTGTAAGGTGGATATTCCAGAACTGCCCACCTTAGATGGTTAATTTTCTCCTGAGTTAATCGAGCCGTATGTGGTATGGCATTGTCTTGAAGAAGCAACACTCCTCTAGTCAGCAGTCCTGGACGTTTTCTTCGAATTGCATCATGAAGCATCGATAGAACGTCACAGTACGATTCAGAATTCTCATTTTCACCTTTCTTCTTGAAATTGGTTAAAAGCACTCATTGACAATCCCAGAACACTGCCAGCAAAACCTTCCCTGCTGATGGCGTAACCTTGAATGTTTGGACACAGGGCGAAGAATGATATTTCCATTACATTGAAGCACGCTTGATTCGGGCTGATAGTGATGCACCCATGATTCGTCTCCAGTAACAATCCTGTTCAGCATGTCTTCTCCTTCATCTTCGTATCGACAGAGATGATGCAAGGACAGGCCACATCGGTTCATTTTGTGTTCCTCCTTCAATTGTCTGGGTACTCACCTTGAGCACATTTTCTTAAATTTCAATCGATCATGTATTATGCTGTATGCTGAACCATGTAAGAACATTATTACAGATGCACAGAGACTATCGTTACTCGCCTGTCACCTCTAATCATCTCCTCCATCCGCTGCGCGGATGCTTCTGTTGCAGTCTCAACAGAACGACCAGATTGGATTTCATCGACAATTTTAGAGCGTCCTTGAGAAAATATTTCTACCCAGCTATGCACCGCTTTACGGGACAAACATTTGTCAGCATAAACAGGAAGCATTTCCTTATGAATGTCCTTTGCAGGCAGTCCTTTAGCCCACAAAAAACGCACAACAGCACGTACATCTTTGGTTTTACACTCCGTAAGTATAGTTGCCATTTTGTTTAAGCGCTGCGCATGCGCATGAGACACCTAGCGCCACCTGACGAAAGGGAATATAAAGTTCGATGTTGCTGTCACCTAATGACACATGTAGAAAACACGGACTATATTTACCTGCCATCCCACAAAACTGTGTAACTTACTTATTGACTCGCTCTTGTAAGTTTAGATAATATAGTGATGGTCGAGTAAATTGTTTGTACGCTGGAAAATGTGTAGGTAGATTACGAATTGTTGTAGAATAAATTGTTTGACCATTGAAAAATATGTAAGTAGGTTACACAGTTTTTTTTTAAATTATTAAATTGTTTGTACGCTGGAAAATGTGTAGGTAGGTTACAAAGTGTTTGTTGGGTAAATTGTTTGTACACTGAAAAATGTGTAGGTAGGTGACGAAGTGATGTTGAATAAGTTGTTTCTATATTGGAAAATGTGTAAGTAGGTTGCACAATTGTGTTTGAGTAAATTGTTTGTACGCTGGAAAATGTGTAGGTAGGTTACAAAGTGCCAGTTGAGTAAGTTATATGTATAGTGGAAAATGTATAGGTAGGTTACAAAGTGTTTGTTGGGTAAATTGTTTGTACATTGGACAATATGAAGGTAGATTACACGGTGTTATTGGGAAACTTAAACTGGTAGTTGGCAGTTTCTAAAGATGTCCATTTTCTTGCATCATCATCATCCAGCTGTATTATTAGTTTAGGTAGGAGACCTTTGCTAGGTGCCGTATTTGCTGAGTAGATTTATGACAAAGCGGCTGTTATCAATGCAGGTGTTCAGAAAATTGACCTAGGAACAAAGGCTGAACCTAGTAGGTCTGTTGTTTGCGTGCGTGCGTGCGTGCGTGCGTGCGTGCCTGCCTGCGTGCGTGCGTGCGTGCGTGCGTGCGTGTGTGTGTGTGTGTGTGTGTGTGTGTGTGTGTGGAACATCTCCCAAGATATGCAGATAAAGGAGAAGACGTGGTATATAAGGGTTGTTACTGGGGATAAATCATTGGCACATCTATATGTGTGCACTTCTGTTTATGATACGGGATGGAAATTCGAAGGAAAAAAAAAGATCAATAACCAGGCTTCCTCATTAGAGGATTTATGTTGCACCACGATTATATGAAGCCACACACCAGTCTATTAAGCAAGAAGATAATGAACAGATTCGGGCGGTATATTGTTCAACATCCGCCTTACAGTATCGACTTAACCTCGTGTATTTCACTTGTTTGATCCACTGAAATCTTGCACTAGCGCTAAAGGATAATTGGATGGTTCAGATTTTGAAAGTGGGGTGTTTGAGAGAGGAGCTTACGCATTTCTGTGCTACATGTTTCAGAGAACTGAAGCTGATGTTGGGGGAGATTATATTGAGAATTACAGGAAATTAGTATCCCTCTACAAATTACTGACTGACTTTGCTTGGTATTCTGGTACGAAGTACTGTGGCTATTCTTTTACATCTGTGTAGCATACATTCTGATATTGGTTGAACTGCAGTACAACTGTAGAAGAAGAAAACAGAAATTCACAATTCAATACTAGCAGGAATAACAATAACAACAACAACAAATTACATTTCAAAAGTTAGTTGCATAACCTGTTACAGGACGATGCAGTCAACCTCAGCATTTTTTCGCTATTTGTGATCTTTTGGTAAGTTTACATTCAGTAGTTTGTTATTTCTTTTAAGATACATTGATAATTGTTAGATGATAATGTTGGTCTCAATATCAACACATAGTTTCATTTAACTACTGGGACTTCTCTTTCCTCAATTTTATCTTTCGTCTATTTTATCTCGGAACAGTCATAACATCTTCTGGGAGATGCCTTGAAGAGATTAGAACAAGAATCGCCATGGCGAAAGTAGCCTTTAGCAAGATAAAGAAACATTCTGACCAATAAAAAGATGTCAATTAAAACAAGAAAAAGAGTGTTGAGGGGATATATAGAGCCTGTTCTTTTGTATGGATGTGAAACTTGGACAATACATAGAGCCTGTTCTTTTGTATGGATGTGAAACTTGGACAATGTGCAGTCAAGCTGAAAAAACATCTGATGGCTGCAGAAATGTGGTTTCTGAGGAAAATGCAAAGAATACCATGGACAGATAGAAAAACCAATGACCAAGTAATAAATGAGACAAATGAAAATAGTAAATTGATTAGAGAAATTAGACGTAGACAGTCAAAGTTTTTTGGACATATTATGAGAAGAAATGAATTGGAGAACTTAGTGACAACTGGCAAGATCGAAGGTAACAGACCAAGAGAAAGACCGAAAGGAAAATACCTGGATGGCTTGGCCACATGGCATGGACGAGACAGGAACACTGAGCTGATCCACGACACTGGTGACCGAGTTAAATGGCGAGTCACGACCGCCCACGCTTTCCGGCATGGCACATGATTGATTGATTGATTATCCGCCTGACATTTTTACTTTTCTATGTGTGTACAATTCCTCCTACCCCCATATTCTTCCCTTCTCTCTTTGCCTCTGTGCCTATCTCATTTGTGCGTTTTCAATGGAGATCAACCTGTCTTTATTCGTGCTCTCCTATACCAATGGCAATTGGAAATTCTTGAAGAGACAGATACAAATAATAACATATTGATTGTGAATTGTCCTCTAAAAGTACTGGAGAGTGTTGGTCATAGATTATAACTTTTGGAAGAGAAAATCCCAACTGCACCTCCCCGTGGTAGAGGATGGAAACACACTAAGGTGTGGCTAACACAGCTCTGGGGACCGAGTATCCACCGGAATAAGTGGACAACTCTGCAGCTGAGCAGAGCAGGGCACTCACTTGTCCTTACAGTCGGAAATGGCTGTCAAAAGCAGAGGTAAAAGACAACCATGTGGATGTGGAAGTTAAGGGGAAACCACCACATCATCTTCCCAAGACTTCATGGCAAAACATATATCAGAGTTTGTGAATGACGTTAATGGTTGTCTTAGGACATATTTTGTCTTGGTCATATATATTGTCTTGGTATATGCACCAACATGAAGCAATAGTGATGAAGAAATACAACACTTTTACGACATAATAGAAATGGCGATGGCTCAAATTGGATCACAGGAAATAAAATTAATACTTGGAGATTGTAATACAAAAATAGGAAAGGGGAAAATGGAGGATGTAATGGAGAATTATGGTTTAGGTACAAGAAATGAAAGTGGGGAAAAGCTAATAGAATGGGCAAATATCAGTGATATGATAATTGGAATGAACAATTATGAGAAGAAATGAATTGGAGAATTTGGTGACAACTGGCAAGATCGAGGGGAACAGACCAAGGGGAAGACCTAGAAGCAAATACCTGGATGGCTTGGCCTCGTGGCATGGTCGAGACAGAAACACTGAGTTGATCCACGACTCTGGTGATCGAGTGAGATGGCAAAACATGACCGCCCTCGCTTACCGGCATGGCACATGATGGATGCATGGATAATTGGAAACACATGGTTTAAACACCACAAAAGACGACTATACACATGGAAAAGCCCTGATAAGAAAGTACGCAACCAAATTGACTACACACTAATTAATAAAAGATTTAGAAATGGCTTAATTAATGTAAATACATTGCCTGGTGCTGACTGTAATAGTGATCATGTATCGCTATGTGGACAAATAAAAGTAAGATTAAAGAGGGGGGTAAAATTGGTTAGGAACATGAGACTTAATAAAGAGGTTCTGAAAGTAGATAAAGAAATTCAAGAACAATACAGAGTGACTGTCAAAAATAGGTATAATGCAATAGCTAAAATACAGAGTATAAATGAACAATGGGAAATGTTAAGGGACTCCATTCATCAAACTAGCAAAGAAATATTACCGGAGACAAGCCAAACACCTAAGAAATAAATGGATGAATGAAGAAATCTTAATGGTGATAAATAAAAGAAAACAGAGTAAAAATTTCAAACAAGAATACGCTAAGATAAATAAAGAAATAAAAGATAAATGTTGGAAGGCAAAAGAAAGTTGGTTAAACGATCAGTGCAAAAAAAAAAAAAAAAAACGAATTAAATGTAATTAGAGATACTGTAACATGCTATGGGGAGGGTCCCATAATGTCCCGTCACAATATTTCAAACTTATTCTTTTACTCTGGCTGGGGATAGGTCTTTGCTGCCAACACTCATCCGTTCCCCGGACTTACTGTCACTCTCTCTTTCGACCTCAGGGTTATTTCCTGCAGTGTATTTCTGGCTGACACAAACGTAACATGACGATTGTCTCAGTCACTATAATTATAATTTAATATCGTAATAAAGACAACACAGAAAAACACCAAGACAGATAAACCTATACAAGTCCAGAAAACAAAACTGATGAGATAACTCTAGTCCAGAAATGAATCCAGAAAACTCTGAACCTCATATAGCACAGATCTTGAAATGGTCGAGTCAATACACAACTGCCTCACCGGGCCAAGATTCCAGTCTCTCTATCCAGCGTCGGTTGTTCGAACAACAGTTTCCAAGTTTCCTAGGTCACCACGATATAGTCAGTAATCTGGTCTGGGAAAGTGCCATGGGTTCACTGGGCACAATTGAGGTTGGGAACCAAAGTCATGATACCAGATTGGATATAGGGAATGAATCAGAGTCTTTCGCTGTTCCAGACAAGGATGGGAGTTGGCGTAAGTCCAAACTGCCTCATCCACAAATGCTCGACCTTAAGTCAATGGGAAGACTTGAGTTGGCTGTTTTGTCACTCATTACATTTTTGTAACGCCTCTCCAGTTATATTAGAAAAAACACATAATACCTGGTATGTCCCCTGACTTGCCCTGGCTTCATCATGTGTTTATAAGTTTGGGCATAGAAGTCCTGTCAAGTCCTTCACCACACTTTCCGGTTTAAACTCGACCTTAAGTCGATGAGAGACTTCAAAAGAAGGACCCTGTAGATAATAAAATTCAAGTGAGGGATCAAGCTGACTCATGCACCACATATTAGTTATGCATTTCGGCTTACCAACACCAGTTTATAAGTGGCTTGCTTGAATGCGTCGGACATGTCAGGTAGCCCCTGGATTGGCTACGTCCTGGCTTGCATAGACCTCCAATCTGTAGACGTCCGGTCGGCTACACTATGCACCCTGTTGCATACACGAATCACTCTCCACACTCATACCCTGCCTTTATTATTATTTGGCACTTCGTTTCCCACTTCTCTCTCCCCCGCAAAACCCTGCCTTTCCACAACCAAATCTTGTGGGGTTTGGG
>JACEFZ010019205.1:0-10000 GCA_014155875.1 Cepaea nemoralis
CCCCCCTTTTTATACATATTGAGATTGATGTTGGGGTGGTGGCGGCGGCGGGCGGCGGCGGCGGCGTTGGCGGCGGCGGCTGCTGCTGCTGCTGCTGCTGCTGCTGCTGCTGCTGCTGCTGCGAGAGAAGCTGAACTTTATATCGGCGAGTTGCCCAGATGTATTTATCTAGGTCGCCTAACTCTACTTGCCCGAGCATCCTGGCATTCATTGAGAAAAATATTATTTTTGAACTCTTAAAGAGAAAGTCATAAAAACTAGCGGACAACGCGCGGTTGTAAATAACGATAGGATAGCAGCTGTCACATTGATAGATACACCTGAATATTCGCTCACGTTTACTTGCGCTGCATTTTTGTATTGCCGACAAGAGTAATGGGAATATGAAATTTATTTTGGTGGAAATGGAAATGAATGTCATGTGCGTAAAATATGTGTGGGTGTGATGTGGGCGCAGCCGGGGAAACTTTTGCAGCAGCAGCAACAGCAGCAGCAGCAACAATAATAGGAGTCGTTCAGAAAGCAGTGACAAACTATTGGCAACCTTGACTGGTAAATCACACGCAGCTAAATCTGCTGAAGTTGATTGCAATGTCCTGTAAAGGACATGCAACTTTGGTAGTAGTAGTAGTAGTAGTAGTAGTAGTAGTAGTAGTAGTAGTAGTAGTAGTAGTAGTAGTAGTAGTAGTAGTAGTAGTGATGGTGGCGGCAGCAACAGTAGCAACAGCAGCAGCAACAATAGTAGCGTGAGAGAGAGAGAGAGAGAGAGAGAGAGAGAGAGAGAGAGAGAGAGAGAGAGAGAGCAACATATGTAACCGTAGCAACAGTTTATATGATTACAGAAATGGCGATCAAATGCAGACAACAGCTGACATGAGCTTATGGTAGCAGTTATATCTTGCTGCCGGGGCATGTTCACCTTTTTGTAATGTATTGATGTATGTCGGGAGTCACCCTGGTTCACGTGACAAGCTGTAGCGTGAACTGCAGGTTCAGAAAAATGGCGACCGCCTGGTCGCTGAACTAACTGAGTTACCTTATGCAGTAATGTGTGGCTGCTTTTTTTTTTTCCTAATGTCTGCCGCTTCCGTCGACGATGAACTATATTTTTCGTGGCGGACTTTTGTGTTGGCATTCTGGCAGCGGCATTATGCATAGTATACTTATGCTGTCTGTTGGTGTGTCGAGACTCCTGTCTGTTCCACTTTTCACATGGGGAAGTAATGGGCATTTTGTGTGATATTCACAGGCACAGGAACGGAGCATAATGGGGCGATGTGAGGTTGGAACCGCGACTAATTAACTAATTATGACAAGCTGTATATATATATATATATATAAAGTCGCTTAAAAGTCGACATGGTCGCTTTCATTGCACCGGGTTTTATCTCATATGGCTCGGTCTCTTTCCGCAGCACGGAAAGCGTCGCACAAAGCACGAACTCCGTAGCTTTTAGCGACGACCCACAAGATTCTCCGAAACATTTAACGAGTAAACCGAAGGGCGCGGCCCGGAATCGAACCCACAACCTTCGGAGCACGAGTCAAACGGCTTGACCACTTCGCCACAGAGACTCCCTAAAAGTCACACACACACACACACACACACA
Source organism: Cepaea nemoralis (assembly GCA_014155875.1). Classification (NCBI taxonomy): domain Eukaryota; kingdom Metazoa; phylum Mollusca; class Gastropoda; order Stylommatophora; family Helicidae; genus Cepaea; species Cepaea nemoralis. The sequence continues at coordinate 1,611 of JACEFZ010019205.1, forward strand.
CACACACACACACACACACACACACACACACACACACACACACACATATATTCATTACGGACGCCGGGCTGGAGTCTGTTGACAATGCAATAACTTAAAACCTGGGAAGGAAACACTTTTATTATATGGACTACCAGAGACTGGTGATCGTGTAAGATGGTGAAACCACCTACGCTTACGACATGGCACACGATGATGGCTATAGACCCAGTACATATTAATGTCAAGAAACAACTGGTTCGGCTGGGACTCTGGTGATCGTGTGAGATGGCGAAACATGACCGCCCACGCTTATCAGTACGTCACATGGTGAATGAATGGGTATGGTATTTTACCCCTTAGCCACATAACGTAGTTGTTCAAGCAAGAACGGTATTCGTAGCCCTAGAAGTTCCACTCCAATGATAGTCGTCGCCTCTTGTGTAATCAGCTTCAGCTACTTTATGTGGTGACACGCGGCCGTTCCTGTGTTACACACGTTGGTTGGTATGTTTGTTACTGTCTGTGTTGCGAAATATGTCAACGGGACACATCGGTAACAGAAAAGAGTGTTGAGGTGCTACATAGAATCTGTACTTTTGTATGGATGTGAAGTGTGGGCAGTGAGTAGACAAGCTGAAAAATATCTGGTGTGCCATGCCGTAAGTCCGTCTTCGCTGTGCTTTGCCATGTAGATCTAATATAATCGAACTTACAGAAGGTACTGGCTCATTATAATGGAGTAACGATAACAGTCAATAACTCTCTGGTGAACTTTGAAGATAATGTAAAAGTCAGAGTCCAGGAAAACTAACACCGCTTTATTACGGCAGTTGACACAGCTGATACATTTTGAAGTGTAATAATTAGCGCATCTGTTTTGTACCAGAGTGGCATCTAATATAAGCATACACAAAAATGAATTAATACAACCTGTCCTACGTATCGCCTGGTCATCACTCAGTATTACTTCTATTTCGTCCTGTTCACTCACGCCGTTCCTTGCTGTCATCTTCCTCCGATTCTGTCTAGCGTCTGCCCGTCGTTCTCGAATCCATGGCGTTCCCAATATATGCTTCTAGTTGGTATTAACTTGGAGTCCACTGCTAGCCTTCAAACCATCCAATAGCCACACCAAGGTGTTCCCAAATTCCAACACACGACCGTTCTTCTTGATCGCGCGCACAACGTATGTTTTTGTTGTTTGCACTTCTGTCCTCGAGACTTCTTCATATCTTTTCTATGGCGTAATCCGGCACCTGCTCTGTGGCATGGTGGCTGTGGAAATGTGGTTTCTGGGGAAAATGCTAAGAATACCATGGGTAGATAGAAAAACCAATAACCAAGTCCTACACGAAACAAATGAAAACCGTAAACTGATTAGAAACATTAGACATAGACAGTCACATTTTTTTGGGCCACGTTATGAGACGAAATAAATCCGAAAACCTGGTGATAACTGGCCTGGCAAGTTCGAGGGGAAGAGAACAAGGGGAAGGCAGAGAAGTAAACACCTGGATGGGTTGGTCACGTGGTAGAGTCGAGACAAGAACACTGAGGTGATCTACGACTCTGGTGATCGCGTGAGATGGCGAAACACATGTTTATCGGCACGGCACATGATGATTATGGTACATGATGATGACGACACATGACACAGCAAGGTACAAGAGGAACAAGAAGAGATGAGATTAGACATCAGTATGGGCTGACTGCCCAACGGAAACGTTACTGAGTAGCTGGCCAATAGGATGAATAGCCAACTAGTACTATAGGTTCTGAGTATATAACCAGCCCTACTTAGGGCCAAATCGAAACAGAAAGAGCAAAGAAAGAAATCCACATTAAAAAAACGGACCTCAGTTATAATCGGCGCTGAAGAAGCAGGTTGAACGAGGCCGAACTTTTTATTTTGTTCTCTCTAGCAAATACTGAACTAAACTGAAGGTTTTGTATTATAACTGAAACATCCCACAATCAATCACGTGTCGTCTCCCCATAGAAGGCGCCATGAAGCGGTACACCCCCATCCCCCCCCCCCCCCCCCCCCCCCACCAAGGACTGCACTTCGATCATCCTTTTATCTCCTGCGCGCTGACGGCGGGGTAGTTGGTTATTTCCCAACATCCCTGAGTTGGATTTAAAGGTTGACTTCTCGTCCAGACAGCAATGGCAGACTACTGAGCGTAAAATTGCCTAAAAAATTAGCATGAGATTAATCACAACGTCCTGCAAAGAACAGGTAACTTTTTTGTTTATTCCAACGGAAAGATGCTTAGGGGCTTGCACGGTTGCCTACATTCGCAGTGGTCATGGGTTCGTTTTCGCACGGAGGCGGATTTTAAAAAAAAAAAAAAATTACCCGAACTCACAAGTCGACTCAGTCTAAAGAGGGTACCAGTCAATATCCTGGGAAGTTCAACAATAGTCTCGTGACCGTAGTTTTGGGGCGCCTGACAAAAGTAGTTCCCCCCCCCCCCCCCCCCCCCCCCCCCCCCCATTCTGTAGACACATAATTTTTCTTCGTCTTTCGTTAGCTTGAAATGTGTCTATATCTGCGATGTTATATAAAGCATATTTTGCTGTATGGAACGAAGTAGGAAAAGCTTGTAAACAAGAGAGATGTGGTTCTGGGGTGAGGAGTGTTCTGAATGCCATGGACTACTAGAGTAACTAACAATGGGCTAATGAAAGTATAACAATGTATACAACTATAACATAAAGACAAACATCATTCTTTGGTTACATAATGAGAAAAGGGGGGTTTTAAAGGCAAAACGATCGACTTTAATGTACCTGGTTTGATCCTATATGCCTCGGTCTCTTTCCGCAGGATGTTCTACCGATAACCTCGCACAAAGCACGAACTCCGTAGCTCCAATGACGACCCACAGGCGTCTCCGATGAAATTACACTTATGAACGGAACGACGTGGAACGGAATCGAACCCACAACCTTCGGAGCGCGAGCTAGGAGGTATAACCACGTCGCCACAAAGACTCGCACACGATGAGAATAGAGGCATTAGAAAACATCGTGACGAATGGAATATTCCGTGGAGGAATATGTAGAGGCAGACCGAGAGAGATGATGCTGGACGGACTGAAACTGTTCCATGGCAGAACACCAGGAACCGAGATCTGCGGCGGAAAGTGAACCTACGCCAGTTGGCACGGCCCATTATGATGCTGACAATATTATTATTATTATGACTTTACTTTCACTCGTGTATAAATCTTCTTATGAAACACCTTGGCCGTTTTAGTGAGTGAACTCAGACAGTTCTTCACGTTTATGAACTGAGCAAAGCCTGCGGCCTTGAGTACAACATCATAAACATACTTCCAGCCTCGCCAGTTATAACATAACGATCGCGGTGAACAGCGTTCACTTGCATTTCTGTGTCAAAGGCCGGGCAAATGTGATGCGTTTGGATTAGTTAGTAGCTTGTGCTAACGACCTGTTGTGTGTTATTCGATGATAGACAGTGTGGGTGTATTTGTGTTCAGTGGAGCTGAGAAGTCATGATAGTGGGCGCAAAATGTCACAGCGAACTGCTGGTATTGTCCAAGTCTTTGGGTGAGTTAGATTATATTAATTACGTTACACGACAAAATAATTCCTTCCTTCCCTCTCTCTCTCCCTCCCTCCCCCTTCTTTCCTTTCTTCCTTTCTTCCTTCCTTTCGTCTGTCCGCCTCCGCATGTCTGTCCTCTTGTATGTGTCAGTTTTCCTGTCTTTCTGCCAGCCCGCCTGCCTGTTTCTGTCTCTGTCCTTCAGCCATGTTATGTTTCTCATCGTCAAATTAGGAAGCCTCTTACCCTCTAGGGCAATGGTTCTCAACCGGTGGGGAATTTCCCCAAGGGGGGAATTTTAGGGTTTCCTGGGTGGGGGGGGGGGGGGGGGGAATTAAGATTATTTCAAGATCGCATTAATACAAGAACCAGTTACTTGAAATTGTTTTTCCCTCTAAATTTTACGGTTCTGTACATCTCGCCCTAATGAAATTCGTTTTATAACCTAAGTAGACCCGCAAATCACGTTTTATGTAGATGTCTAGACTTGTTCTAGTATGTGTTATATAAATTTATCTTCCATTTTTATGTATACTGTGTACGGGTGGGGGGGGGGGGGGGATTTATAGGGAGGAAATTTGAAAAGATGGGGGGGGGGGGGGTGAACATATGGTAAAGGGGGGCATGGGCAAAAAAAAAGGTGAGAACCACTGCTCTATGGATTGGTTTGACTCTGGTTCACCGTAGATGTCTATTCTGTCCTCGTTAACTCTGATTCCATTGTATCTAAATGTCAATCCTGTCTATTTTAGCTCTATTTCCGCAGTATCTGTCAATCCCGTTTGCTTGAGGTCTGTTTCCACTGTATCTAAATGACAATCCTGTCTGTGTTTGTTCTGATGTTGTTGTATCTAAAGTCAGTCCTGTCTGTGTTTGTTCTGATGTTGTTGTATCTAAAGTCAGTCCTGTCTGTGTTTGTTCTGATGTTGTTGTATCTAAAGTCAGTCCTGTCTGTGTTTGCTCGATGTTGTTGTATCTAAAGTCAGTCCTGTCTGTGTTTGTTCTGATGTTGTTGTATCTAAAGTCAGTCCTGTCCGATGTATCTACTTAATCCTGACTACTTACTATATGTAGATTATGAATCATCTTTTAACAAGCCCCAGTCACTCGATACAGTGACTGTAAATAACATGGGTATGATTGATGAGTCAGGATCCCCGCCTCCCCCAAAATGGGTCGCACAATCTATTCCTTGGTACGACTCAATGTTTTTGTCTCTCCATCATATTAAATAAATATTCTAGCCTGTACACGGCGTGGCGACTGTCAAGGCAAGTGGTCGATATTCAGCAGTCCGGAAAACAATCCAGTCACCAGCAGTGTAAAAAAAAAAAGTCTTAAAAGTCGAGAGGATCGACTTGATTGCACCGGGTTTTATCTCATATAGCTCGGTCTCTTTCCGCTGCACTGCCTGCCGAAAGTATCGCACAGTGCACGAACTCCGTAGCTGCCCGTTCACTGCTCCAAAGTTACGGATGTCAGCATTTGTCTCTTACCATTAGTTTTAATCTTGAATGTGAATAACGATGACACAAACAATAGATTGCACGATTTATTGTCTGGCATATTTTTCTGCATCTCAGTGCATACTGCAGAATTCACACATCATAAAGCAGCGAAGGAAATCCTTTAATCTGAAATATACAACAGACATACACACCCACACGTGTTTTTATATTGTCTACCACGGTAATTTAAAATCAATATGTTTCTTTGTCTGCACACAGTTGACTTTTCTATATGAATAGAAATGGCTTCCGCAACCTGTAATATTACGTCCATTTTGAGTGTTAAACAACATACGAAAAGTATGGTCTCTGTCAGTCACATGACCGGTTTCCAAAAGTTACTTTGCTATCGACGACGACAATATCACATACACGCGGAGTTCGCGAAAGACGTGTCCAGTCCACAACGATACAAATGAGTAACTTCTTTATTTATATTTTCATGTAGTGTTTTTCACGCACCGGGGTGTGTTTGTTGTTTCTGTGCTGACGAAGGCTTTGGCTGGAACGTCCATTTTGTTACTTGCGATCGTGTTCTAGTACCATTGGGTACACATGGTTCTTGGAAAAATCTCCAATCCTATCCACGAATCGAACCCTGCACCTGTGAACTTTTTGCGAACACCTAACCTCACAGTCCCCGCTGTCGTTTTCTGTTCTATCCGAAGACCTTTATGTATAATTCTCATAGCAGTGTTTCGTCAGTGCTCGTTGCTTTTGAAATTTCCTGTGATACGTTTGCACATTGCTTGTCTACATTTCACAGAGAAGGGTGCACATTTCACAGAGGTGTGCGCATTTCACGGAGAGAAGTGTATATGTTTCTTTCTGTTTGCACATTGGTTGTCTACATTTCACAGTGAAAGGTGCACATTTCACAGAGGTGTGTGCATTACACAGAGAGAAGTGTATACGTTTCTTACTGAGACTAGTCTGTCCATTTCACGGAGAGAAAACAAACACTGGTAATGTATCGATTGTTAGGGGAACAAAATCCAGACGGATAATGGGACAGCTAATGTTTCAGACAAGCAATTTTGACGAGAAAAATGAAGGCTGATAGAAACATTTGACATTGTCATACACAATACTGAAGATTTTCCACTTTATTTGATTCTCTCTCTCTCTCTCTCTCTCTCTCTCTCTCTCTCTCTCTCTCTCTCTCTCTCTCTCTCTCTCTCTCTCTCTCTCTTTTTCGATCTATTTCTTTATATGTCTGCCTCCCCCTCCCTTTGTCTCTCCCCTCTTTATCTCTCCCCTCTTTCTGTCTATCCATCTCTTTCTTTCTCTCTCTCATTGTGTGTGTGTGTCTCTGTCTTTCCCTCTTGTTTTCTCTCTCTATGTGTCTGTCTCTATCACTGTCTCTCTCTCTCTCTCTCTGTCTCTATCCCTCTCTCTGTTTCTGTTCCTCTGTCTGTCTGCCTCTTCATCTGTCTCTCTCCTCACCTATACGAACACCCATTCTGCCAAACAGACATCCTGGTCTATATGCCTCCCTCTCTCATTCACACAATGTCGTCCACTGTTCACCCTACCCTAAATGCACCAGACAGATGCTGTCTCCGGGAAGGTTAACCCGGTCAACAAATACCGGCAGAAGTCGGATATGTCGGCCTAACGGCGCAAGAACGCAGTTCTGCAGTAAACAGACACAACGCAATTACGTCCGAAAAAAATTTAAAAACTCCGGATGAACGCAGAAGAAGAAGAAGAAGAAGAAGAAGAAGAAGAAGAAGAAGAAGAAGAAGAAGAAGAAGAAGAAGAAGAAGAAGTCTGTTGGCAAAGTTCCCAAATTATGACAGCGATGTGTGGTACATAGACTGCAAGTCCACCACCCACAGTTTATGTTCACACCAACACTGGTCTCTCGCACCACCCACGCAGTTTATGTTCACACCAACACTGGTCTCTCGCACCACTCCCACACTTTATGTTTACAACAACACTCGTCTATCGCACTACCCAAACAGTTTATGTTCACACCAACACTGGTCTCTCGCCCCAACCACACAGTTTATTGCTTACACTAACACTGGTCTCTCGCACTACCCAAACAGTCTATTGCTTACACTAACACTGGTCTCTCGCACTACCCAAACGTTTATGTTCACACCAACACTGGTCTCTCGCACCACTCCCACAGTTTATGTTCACACCAACACTCGTCTCTCGCACCACTCACACAGTTTATTGCTCACACCAACACCCGTCTCTCGCACCACTCCCACAGTTTATGTTCACACCAACACTGGTCTCTCGCACCACTCCCACAGTTTATGTTCACACCAACACTCGTCTCTCGCACCACTCACACAGTTTATTGCTCACACCAACACCAGTCTCTCGCACCACTCCCACAGTGTATGTTCACACCAACACTCGTCTCTCGCACCACTCCCACAGTGTATGTTCACACCAACACCGGTCTCTCGCACCACTCACACAGTTTATGTTCACATCAACACTGGTCTCTCGCACCACTCCCACAGTGTATGTTCACACCAACACCAGTCTCTCGTACCACTCACACAGTTTATGTTCACACCAACACTCGTCTCTCGCACCACTCCCACAGTGTATGTTCACACCAACACCAGTCTCTCGTACCACCCACACAGTTTATGCTCACACCAACACTGGTCTCTCGCACCACTCACACAGTTTATGTTCACACCAACACTGGTCTCTCGCACCACTCACACAGTTTATGTTCACACCAACACAGGTCCCTCGCACCACCCACCCAGTTTATGTGATAACACCAACACTCGTCTCTCGCACTACCCAAACAGTTTATGTGATAACACCAACACTAGTCTCTCGCACCACTCATACAGTTTATGTTCACACCAACACAGGTCCCTCGCACCACCCACACAGTTTAGGTGATAACACCAACACTCGTCTCTCGCACTACCCAAACATTTTATGTGATAACACCAACACCAGTCTCTCGCACCACTCACACAGTTTATGTTCACACCAACACAGGTCCCTCGCACCACCCACACAGTTTATGTGATAACACCAACACTCGTCTCTCGCACTACCCAAACATTTTATGTGATAACACCAACACCAGTCTCTCGCACCACTCACACAGTTTATGTTCACACCAACACAGGTCCCTCGCACCACCCACACAGTTTATGTGATAACACCAACACTCGTCTCTCGCACTACCCAAACATTTTATGTGATAACACCAACACCAGTCTCTCCCACCACTCACACTGTTTATGTTCACACCAACACTGGTCTCTCGCACCACTCACACAGTTTATGTTCACACCAACACAGGTCCCTCGCACCACCCACACAGTTTATGT
>JACEFZ010019205.1:15000-22191 GCA_014155875.1 Cepaea nemoralis
GAAACAACAAGAGATTCGAGAGAAACGACAACATACAGGACAGAAGGAAATAGTACATGAGGTTCTGGAAGCACCCATCACAATCAGCGAACTGGAGCTAGCCATATCAAAACTGAAAATGAGAAAGTCACCAGGAGCTGATGGTATCTCCAATGAAATGATCAGGAACCTAGGAACAGAGGCCAAAACAAAGCTGTTGCAGATCTTCAATAACAGCTGGACCTTAGGCAGTGTTCCACAAGCCTGGAGAGAAGCAATCATGATACCCCTCCTAAAATCAGGGAAAGATGGTTCCATTGCCTCTAGCTACAGACCAATTAGCCTCACCAGCTGTCTCTGCAAAACACTGGAGCGCATCATCAATCACAGACTGCAGTGGTACATTGAAAGTAAAAACATCCTTGTGCCACAGCAGGCTGGCTTTAGGCAGTGCTACTCTACGGAAGATCAGACAACCTACCTCTCTCAAGAAATTGAGGATGCATTCCAAGAGAAGAAGCTGGTGCTTGCGGCATGGATAGATCTGAAGAAAGCCTTTGACAAAGTCTGGAAAGAAGGTCTGATGAAGAAACTGAGAAACTGCAAAGTCAATGGAAGAATGTACAAATGGGTGAAAGCATACTTGCACAACAGAAGAGCCCGAGTACAGATAGACGGACTCAAGAGCAAGAAAGTACTACTGCGTCACGGTGTCCCCCAGGGCGGAGTCTTGTCCCCCACACTTTTTCTAATCTTCATCAATGATCTTGTTGCTCACCTACCGCATGGAATTAAAGCGGCAATGTACGCCGATGACCTGGTTCTATGGAGCACAAATGAATATGCATCAGTGGCCACCAGATTGCTACAAAGAGCTGTAGATACATTTGCTGCATGGGCAAATAGATGGTGTGTCAGCATAAACACTGACAAGTGCAGCACCACCCTATTTACCCTCTCTCCAAAACAAAAGGCAGGGATCATCCAGATAAATGGAACTCCCCTAAGAGAAGATAAAGAACCAACATACCTTGGAGTAACATTTGATGGCAAGCTGACATGGAGAAATCACATCAACAAAGCAGTAGCAAAAGCCAGAAGGAAAATAGCCATCCTGAGAAAGCTAAGTGGAACCACATGGGGAGCCAGTACAAAAATACTTAGCAAAGTTTACCAACAGAGCATACGACCACACCTGGAATATGGGTCAACTGCGTGGTGTTCAGCATCAAAAACCACACTACAAGAGCTGGACAAGGTGCAAAATCAATCACTTAGAGTCACCTACAGGAGGGATGAGATCAACCCCTATAGTGGAAATGGAGAAGATGGGGAGGACACAGGCACTGAGTGAGCAGCAGAGATACGAAAACGCTAATACAAGCAGAAAAGTTCCTCAGCTTGCCAGGCCACCCTATGAAGAACAGATTTGAAAACCTAGCTATGGGGCGGTTGAAAAGAAGTAGTTTTATCCACCAGGCCAAACGACTCTGCAGAGAAACCACTGATCTGCCCACAGTTGGTATCCCCCTAACAACTATTCCAGAGCGAACTCCATGGAAAGATGAGCATAGACTATCGTTACAAATCCAGACAAAAGTGAGAGGAATATTTGACAAGGAAGAACAGAACAGTGTGCAGCGCAGAACAGCCACTCTCAGCTTCCTTGATGAAGAATACCCACAGGATCTCTGGATCCGAGTCTACACAGATGGGTCAGCACAAAATGCTGTTCGAAATGGAGGAGCGGGAGTGTACATAGAATACCCAAATAATACTAGGGACACAGCCAGAGTACCGACAGGAAAGTACTGCCATAACTATGATGCCGAAATTGAGGCAATCAAGATAGCAACAGAGAAATTACTAAATAACAGCAATGGTACACAACCTGTGGTGCTACTAACAGATGCAAAATCAGTACTCGAGGCGCTCCTCTCTGGGAAATTGCCAGTACTAAGGACACTACTTTCTGAACTTAGCAGTCAGCATAAAGTCACCATACAGTGGATACCATCCCACTGTGGAGTACCCGGAAACGACAGAGCTGATCAATTGGCTAAGGAAGGAGCCAAAGAAGAACAGCCTGATGTGCCCGTTACATACCACCAAAAGAAAAGAATGATCAAATCAGTCAGAAAGCCACCAAAACCTGCTCAAGATGACTACCACATTATGGACAGACCAGAACAAGTCATTATTCTGCGCCTCAGAACAGGACACAATAGATTACGCAACCACATGTATACACAATTCAAGATTGGTGAAACAGCCATGTGCACATGTGGATTGGCGTCGCAGACAGCAGAGCACATACTCCAAGACTGCCCAAAATATAACATATCTAGGCAAACCTTCTGGCCTAGAGAGACGACAGTGGAAGATAAACTCTATGGACCACTGTGTGAACTGAAAAAAAAAACAGTTCAATTCATGCAAGAGACGACATTGCAGATATAGACATATTTCAAGCGAACGAAAGAAGAAGAAGAACTACTACTACTACTACCACCACCACCACCACCACCACCACCACCACCACCACCACCACCACCACCACCACCACCACCACCACTACCACTACTACTAACTACTGCTGCTGCTGCTGTTGCTTCTGCTGCTGCTGCGCTACACGGTTTAGACACACGTCTGTGAAGCCTACAATGACCAGTTCGAATCGCCAGTTAGTAAACCTGTTTTGTTTCGCGCGCTTTTGCTTTGAACTCAAGCGTAGTCCAAACACTTGTTATTACTAGTGAGTGCACTGGACTGATTATTGCGTGTGAATTAGCTTTCAGTTTTACCAGTGTCCGTAACCATCAGGTGAACCCACTCCAACTTCTGAGGTACTTTTAATTTAAGTCTTCAAGTCAAGGACGAGAAGTCATTTTATTTCAGCCTTGGTATCAGCACACCGGAAGTTTAAGAGCGGTTCCTCTTATCCATTCGACCACGCTGACCTATAAACCTAATGCAATCTTGTATTTCTTGAAGATGCAGTAAAGGACAGCCGCCCCCCCCCCCCCCCCCCTCCCCCTCCCTCTCCATCTTCAACGGTTCAGTCTTGGATGCCCCTCATTGACATTCATCTCACGCTCATGGACCGTCTCTTCAAGTATCCCCAGATTCCCCTGTCAGGACGACTTTCAGACTGTCCACCTTGACTGATCGATCCTCGTTTACTGACTCCCACGCCTCTTCTACTACCCTACTAACATGTCTCCGTTTAAATATCAGTCGTTTTCTAGATTACTCTTGCTGAATTAATTATAAGGTAAAGCTGCTCTGTCGTGGTATCGTGGCGTCGGTTTCTTTTCTTTTTTTTTAAAATAGCTGTGTCATGTTTGGCAAAGCAAGGTTTAACTCTTTGCATCCCAAAACAGCGCACGGTTTGTGATCAACTATTATACTCGTACACCGCAGCTACTTATCAAGTGTTATAAGATTTTCTCATATGATGGTCTGCTGAGGCTGTTATTTGTACTCTCCCTCTCTTCCTCTATCTACCCACACACGCGCACGCGCACGGACGCACGCACGCGCGCTCACACACCCTGGTGGTTAACTTAATGAGGAAAAAAGCAAAGGGGAACCTAAGAGGTAAATATCTGCTTGGCTTGGCCATATAACCAGGTCAGGGACGCCGGAAATCATGTGACATTGCGGACGGGAACCATGACTGCCCACGCTTATCGGCATGGCACATGATAATTATACCACAACTTGCTTTGTAGGTATCGCACTCGAGATTGAGTTGAGTTGAGTTGAGTTAAGCTAAGAACTGACATCACTCAGGACATTCTCATATGCGCTCCGTCCCCTCGTTCAACAGCCAGCGAAGAGTCATAAAGTTCTCCTGGTCTTCCCTCTCAGTTTTGAGATTCTATCAGAACCCCTGCCATTACCCCGCAATCTCATACTTTTCACATACGGGTTCTCAGTCTATCCCTCCTTCTCCACCTGGCCCCACAGGCGCATGACTATCTCTCCCTTGAGATTCCTCATTGTAAATCTATTGTCCCGCTCTGGCATCTGCTGCAAAATCTTCTGATACAGAAAGTTATATTTTGAAAACAGACACCTGAAGCGAGCTTCATGAGAGTGCTTCTTACGTGGTTGTCTTCAGAGACTGTCAGTTTATATCGCATCGTTAACGGTACGACTCTTGGCTTTATCTAATTCTCAGTCCCTGCAGCGTAACGTTTAAAATTGACAGATGTGGCATGGGTGGGCCCTAAGCAGACACTTCTCTCTTACAATGCCTTACGTAGATCTACTGCTAGTCATGTTGTAGTGCGAAGTAATGAGCGAGAAGATTTGTTAGCTTCAAGACAGCGCCAGTAGTCGGAACACTCATGATAGACAAGGCAGATCTTCTGAAGACTAAATGATTGTTAGTCGAAGATACTGTAAGGTGGGGGAAAAAAAACAAACATAGGTAATAATTGATTATGTGGTTGTTTCGGGATGTTTAATCTGGATAGAAGTGTGGTTTCAGAAGGAGAGACACAGCAAGGGGCGACCCCGACGCGTCTTCAACTGTCTTGCTGGAACGATCAGTATCTGCATCTTATATTTGAACCCCATCATTGTTTGCTGTTCGTGATCTGTTGGCAAGTTTACGTTCAGTAATTTGCCATTTATAAAATAAGGATGGTTTAAGCCTACGTGTTTCCTGGGGTCATACATGAGACGTCTAGCCTTCTCAGTCAAGGGCGAAAAACTCGGAGAAACTGTGCGTACGTTAAAGCTCACCCGGTAGTTAGTTGGAGATTGAAAAGAGTAGACCCGAACTGGCTGCTGTCTAGATACATATCTAAAGTTGAAAACCTGCCCACTCAGTATTATATATAGCATTTTTGATTCGAGTATACAAGCTTTTGAATAATCACCGATGCAGTGGAGCCCGTGCACTGTGATGGGATTTCCCTTGTGTGATCTGTTGGATGAGACTGGGACACTAATGGGATACCATTTGCTAAAACCATGATACGTGAACGTAGAGCAAGAGAGAGAGAGAGAGAGAGAGAGAGAGAGAGAGAAGAGAGAGAGAGAGAGAGAGAGAGAGAGAAGGAGTGAGTGCGAGGGGAGCGAGACAGAGAGAGAGGCAGAGCGAGAGAGAGGAAGAGCGAGAGAGAGGAAGGTCGAGAAGGGAGTGAGTACCAAGGGAGTCGGGGAGGGGGGAGGCGGGCGCGAGAAAGAGGGAGTATGGGACGGTACAGAGAGCTTAGGCGATGAGAGGAGAGAGAGAGAGAGAGAGGAGAGAGAGAGAGAGAGAGAGAGAGAGAGAGAGAACTAGTCTTTTAATCATAGCACGGTGCGGCGTTATAAGTTAATGCGTAATGGTTTGAAAACGAGAGTTGTGGAACGATATGATCGCAAACCTGTGTGCTTGCTTGCTTGTGTTCGTTAGCTTGAGCTCCAACGCGAAGTCCTGTATGTGGGATGAAGACATCCTGTTGTCCAACATCAGTGTGATGTCATACAGGACCTGAGTTTTGCGTGAGTATCCGTTGCCCCATGTCTGGCTTATCTGTGTGCAGACTGGTGGTTCCTCGCCGTACAGGCAGACACTCTTCGACTTCGGAGGAATCGGCGATCCTACTGACTTTAGCCAGGACCCCGAAGGGACCTGTTGCCCAGGACGCTCGACGAGGACGCGTCAATAGGTCTTAGCCAGTATATAACCCGGCCCTGTTGCCTTGAAAACACCTCTGCGTCCCGCAAACCTGCATGATTAGAAGAGACAGACAGACAGACACAGAGAGAGAGAGAGAGAGAGAGAGAGAGAGAGAGAGAGAGAGAGAGAGAGAGAGAGAGAGAGAGAGAGAGAGAGAGAGACCGTCCGTCAGACCGACCGACAGACCGACCGACCGACCGACAAACAGACACAGACAGGCAGGCAGGCAGGCAGGCAGGCAGGCAGGCAGACAGACAGACTAGAATATACAGCATCATGGCACACATGTCGATACTCGAGGTAGCACATATTGGCAGTGCTAGAGAACAGGAGTTGTAGATGAATATAATCGCCCACGCCAGTTGACGGGCACTTCATGATGATAACGTTTACGAAATACACTACGTTCACTACAAAATGCTGAAAACGTCACAGCGCAAGGAATAGAAAGCTCACATCGTCTAAACGTGGGTAAGATATACCCACCGGAGAGGCAAAGGTTAAAGTGAGAGTAGATCAAGATGAACGAAGGTCTAGAATTGACGTCATCAACTTCTGTGTTCTATGTTGTGTTATCTAGAAAAAGGCTGCCTGTTGCGTTACAACCGACCTTGAATGTTTCCACTAACCGTTTTTTTTTTTAAATGTTGGTTTTCTATTCAAACTCTTCAAGTATGCTGTGCTATAATTACTCGTATAAACTCTTTGCTTGAGGAGATGTGTCGTCATTTGCAGGCGGCATATTCAAATCATGGTGTGCGCACAGCTTTTAATTTTTATATGTAGTAAGGTCAGCATGGCCGAATGAATAAGAGCACGCGCTCTTAAACTTCCGGTGTGCTGATGAAGTAGGGGTTTAATCCCTACATCGGTCAGTTGGACTAAAATGTTGACTTCTCGTCCTTGACTTGGGGACGTAAATTACAAGTACCTCTGAAGTCAGAGTAGGTTCACCATATGGCGAGTGACACTGGTACAAGGAAAGCTAATCCACTGGCAAAAATCAGCCCAGTGCACTGGAAGTAGTAGCGCGCGTTCTACGCTTAAGTTCACAGCGAGTGACCCCCCCCCCCCCCCCCCCCCCCCCAAACAAAAAACAAATTGTATTGACGGCGTTGCGTTGATTTCGATGGTATGAAAGCCGGCTGTTTAGAAAGCATTGGCAAAAATACTGAATTATATAGTAAATCACTGACAGCCAGTAAATGCTGGGTTGAGTGCAGCGTCCTGTAAATGACACACAACTAACTTTTTAACTTCAAACCACGTAAATATGCACCGAAGTGCTTCAGGCCATGTAAGTAAAAACACATCGCTTTACTTTAGATCACGTAAAAATAAAAGCGTTACTTCAGATTACGTAAAACATACTTTGGATCCTGTAAAAGTACAGCAACTTCATACCACGTAAAATTCAGTAACTTCAGATTACGTAAAAAATAAAACTTAATAAACGTAAGAATACGGGATTTCATACCCGCAAAAATACATTTTCAGACCACGTAAGAATACAATTTCAGAGAAGGTAAAAA
>JACEFZ010019206.1:0-2500 GCA_014155875.1 Cepaea nemoralis
CTCGTGACATTCAGATGAGGCGAAAACAGCTGACTTACAACTACTGGGTGAAGGCGACACAGGACGAGACACGCCCAGTTTCCAGGCATTCGAAGACAACACAAGCAAATGGGGAGGAATACCCATTCGAAAAACCCAAACACCAGCAGGGTGGATAGCAGCACAGGAAATGCACGCCTATGAGGAATTAACGACAACACTGACGCAAACAAGAATCTACAAACCAAAACTGCCCCGATAGGAACTCCAACTGCCATTCACGGACACAACCCTCACCAGCCAAATACACAAATCAACAGAGGATATGGCAGTGAAAAACATCACGGAAGAATACTTAAGACAATTAAGAATGGACAGCCTAACTATATACACAGAAGGATCAAAGAACGAAAAGGGAGAAGTCGGGGCAGGAGTGGCGATACCCTACTATGACGTAACAAAATACTTCAAATTAACTGACAACACAGCGGTATACACGGCAGAACTAATCGGTATTATGAAAGGACTGGAAATAGCGATGGAGAAACCCCCCATAAAACTAACCATATTAACGGACTCACTATCAGCTGTTCAGGCACTCGGAGACTACTCCAAGGGGAAAAGACCGGACCTGAAGGAAGAAATACTTACATTGATAACCAACCTAAATCACAAGGGATGTCAGGTCTCAATAGCCTGGATACCGGCCCATAGAGGCATATTCGGCAATGAGATGGCAGACCAAGCTGCCAAACGAGGGACTACCAGCCGAAACTTAGTAAACACTGGACTAGGAGTTACAGAAGCAAAGAGTATCATCAAACACCATATAATCGAGATGTGGAAACGGCAATGGAAAGATAGCAACAGAGGAAGACATGCATATCAGATCCTTAAAGAAACCAGCATGAAAAGTCAAGTTAAAAATAATATGAAAATCCCGAACATATAAAAAACTATGGAGGATTGAGACTCGGAAATTGGAAAGACAAAACAAAACAATCCAAGATGCGTAGAATGCGGGAAGATAGCACGATAGAACACTATCTCATATCGTGCAAGACATGACCAGGAATGTCAGAAACTGATAGACTACTTTCAAACAAGGGATACCGTGATGACAATGAATGAGTGCCTGCGGACAGATGGAGACAAAGACTTGCAAATACTGGTTAATCAATTTATAGCAAGAACAGGAAAGATATATAACCAACATAAAAATACAACCACCGAATGAAGAGGACAGTAACCGTCGATCCGTTGAAACAACTAACACTGGTGATGAAGAACCAAGGAAAGATCCTCAGGCAACGGAGAAGAGATGCAACGGGTCACACACCAGGATGGGAATACGAAAGGATACCAAACACTTCATAAAGGAAGAACATACAAATATATTTACTACCACATCAAACACATTAGACAAACAAATTAAACAGCTAGACACATAACCTCAACCAAAAAAAAAAACGAGTTAAATATACAAACAAATAAATAATCCACCCAGGCAGATAAATAAAGGAATAAAGTCGCGGATAAAATATAAAAATACAGATATTAGATGCACATACACTCAAATATAAAAACGATGAGAATCAGTAAAGCAGCGAAATACTAGGTAGGAAAACAGCAGACCTCCATGAAAGACTGCAACCGATGAATGTCAGTTTGTACCTTTATTGTTCATGTTTTACGTACCTAAATTACCTTTTTTTCGGACATCCACCTTTTTCCATTGTGGTGGATGTCCTGGTTGCCCTGAGAGGGACGGTGGGCTGCGGCGTGATCTGGACGGGATGTGTGTGGTTTGGCTCCCCCCTGGAGGACCCGGAAGGAGGAGGACGAGATGAGCGATCCCTCTTTGTGGCAAGAGCACCATCACGGGTGGGAACGTGAGAGACCAGGACAAAGATCAGTACCGGTATGCTAGGCCCTCATATGAGATAATCAACAGGAACAGGTTGACAACAGCTTGAATAACCGAACCAGGGACAGGACTTAAATACCCCCCCCCCCCCAAAAAAAAAACGGACTTGCCGGACAACCAGACCCCCCACCCAACGGCACAGACAGTGTCTGCGCACAACATAAGCCAGCCTTTACTGGCACACAAAGAAAGTAATAATCCACGCACCATGAACCACCGCTATTATAACCGATGCCGCACGGGCTGGTTGAACCAAGGTGGAAAGTTTTGTTTTTTTTCCCAAATCGGATCGGATCGGATCGGAAAGAGGTCTGTATGTCCGCCTGGTTTAGTTCGCTTTCGTTTAACCTTCCTGTTAGTTGATGGCGGGGTAAGGGGTTCAGCCCCATCACCTGTCAGTTGGACATCACTGTTGACTTCTAGTTCAGACTGCAATGTCAAACTACTAACCGTAAACTTGCCTAGACGTCAGCCTGGGCTTGGCCTTCATCGCAATTTCATGCATAGACATGCAGCATTTAAAATCTTGAAATCTGCTACAAGTAGATCATTGTCTGCCTGGCACTGGATGCTATGCATGTGCTCCACCTTTGT
>JACEFZ010019206.1:10000-12500 GCA_014155875.1 Cepaea nemoralis
TGTCGCCTGTAGCTCCTGGGCTGTTTTCTCCCTATCTCTCCCCTGCCTATATGCAAGAATATCATCTGCAAATGTTAGTATCCTTCCAACCCCTGGTGCTTCTAGGTTTGCAATTTTGCTCGTATACACGTTAAAGAGCACAGGTGAGATTGCGGATCCCTGTGGCAGTCCCGGGGTTAAAATATGTGGCTCTGAGGTCCATGCACCCAGACGGAGAGCAATCCGACGAGAATGTAGGACGGCCGCTATCCAGTTCACCAACCAGGGATTGACCCCCTTCTCCATCAGTGCGGTCATCAAAATATCATATCGAACTCTTTTGTACGCATCCTCGAGATCAAGCGCCGCCGCCATCGTTTCTTGTCTACTCTGCAACCCCTCATAAACGTCAAAGGCAAAAGTGGCTGCATTTGACCAGGTATCTTTTCCTGGCCTGTAGCTCCCCAGGCCTCTTGGAAGAAGCTTCCCCCTTTCCAAAAACTCTTGCAGCTTGACAGCGACTATCTTCTCTAAAACATTCCCAAATGTATTTTGAAGGGTGATGATCCTAAAGCCGCTAAGCTTTGAATGATCCTTGAATGGTTTTGGGAGAGGGGTGAGATAACTGTGTACCCAATCCTGCGGTACTGATGCTGTCCTAATGCTCTGGTTAAGGCAGTCGGTCATCTCCTTCAGGTCTACATCGCTCAAAGCCTTCATGTGGCCTTACCTGACCCCATCAGGCCCTGGTTGCCGTGTCTTTTGCCTTTTTCAAAATATGTTTAACATCTTCAACCCGTATGATGTCTTCATAAGGCATATTCTTTATGGTGCCAGATAACTCCTCTCTAACTGCATCCCTGGTGTCCACATCATCATGATTGGTCTGCTCTAAAAATCGCTGGAGAAACGCCTCCCCTTTCTCTGTGTCTGTTGTCACGCGCACACCATCATCTCTATAAATTGTTCCCACTGTCATAGGCCTATCTTTTCTTTGTATTTGTCTGTGCCATTTCCAGAACTTTCGCAGTGTTTTATCACCTCCAATCTTATTCATGAAACATTCCCATTTTGCCTTGTTGGCCATTGCAGCACAGCGCTTGAAAACCTCCACCTTGTCTTTCTTGACATTTTCCGCCGTGTCCACTTCCTCTCGTGAGCTTCTGGGTGTCTGTCGCACTTTCCGTAGCTGCTTCACTGCGGCTCTCTTTGCTTTTCAAGCCTGGTCTACTTCTGGGGTCCACCATGGGGGATGCAAAAAAGAGGATGTTTAACAGCCCTGTTGCATGCACCTTGTCTGAGGCGTCCAAGAAGGCTGTCGGTCCACTCATACCGGAAGGTCTTGCTCGCTCTCCCAGCCTTAACTTTTAACTTTCCTGGATTTAGAGATCAGGACTGAGCATGGCATGTGATCACTTCCATGGTCATTCAAAACAGTCCACTTTACATCAAGGACTGATAACTGGGAGACAAGTGACAAGTCATTAGCTGTGTCCGCATCGCCAGGCCTCATTGCCATTCTAGTCGGCCTACCATCATTTATGCAGACCACATCGGAGTCCACCATGCACTTCCCAAGGGAAATTCCCTGTCGGTTTTCTCCACTGCTGTCCCAATCTCTGTTCCTCGCATTGAAGTCTCCACATATGAGTAGCCTATCACCTGGTAATTCCTCCAATTCCTTAAGCCAGTCCCAGTGTTCCTTTCTGACAAAACAGTCCACTGTGGCATATACATTTATGATGTTCCAACTTAAGCCCCCAATCTCCATTTGTATACCCTAGACCTCTCTTGCACTGTGATTCCACTGGCTCATGTCAAGTACCACATGCTTCACTCCTTCCTTCACCAGCAGAACTTGCCCACGTCTCATCTGCCCAGTAGGGTTTATATAACTGGCGTACACAGGGCAATGGTATTTGTCGGTATTTAGCTCCTGGAGCATGAGGACATCAAAATCATATATTAGCCTCTCCAATACAGGACCTCTCTGCCTGGCACTACGACCGTTCCAATATCCCACTCGTACATGGTTGAGACCTAGTCTCTCCACTTTTCGTCTTGTTCTCCTGGCGCCTGCCCTCCTATTTCTATGCCTTCTTCTCACACCATTTCCTCGTCTTCACCTCCTCACTCTCTCTTCGCTAGCCCTTGAAGGATGTGTCAAGCGCAGAGCACGTGCTCCGTAGCTCCGGCGACGATTTCCTTGTTTAAATAATACCATATACACAGAGTTTGGATATTGCAGGAAATGAGCGGTCACCCTAGTAGAGCCTGCCTGCTAGGGAAGGGATAGTGGATGTCCCTCAGGAGTTCTTACACCTGGCGCCACCCCGCCAGCATACCAGACGTTCCACGTTCACGACCAACTCACTCGTGGCCATTCAGTCCTCGGCACGTCGGTCCACCTTCAACTTGGGGGTTTATAATCGGAGTTTTCCATCTCCTGGATTGGCTGCTGTAATTTCAAACGGGCCCAATCTACCCGGGGGCAAGAGGTTCCAGCGCATCTATCTATCTA
>JACEFZ010019206.1:15000-117500 GCA_014155875.1 Cepaea nemoralis
GAACGCACAAGCGCATACATAGAAACGATGACGTAAAAAACGGCAGACAGAGACAGACGCCAAGAAGGAAAGGAAGAATCTGGACGAATAGAAGCTGAAGGACAAACATCGGAATTGCCGCTCAGAAAAGTAAAGAGACGCAAGGTTTTAGTAAGAAACAGTTAAGTCCATAGTTTAAGCAGAAAGAAGAGATGAAGAAAGCGACACGCAGTCTATCATGCCAGTAATCATGTTTTCCGAAAACTAATACTAGAAACCTCACCCTAGACCAGAAGTGACCTATCTTTCAAAATTACTGTAAGTACGTAGTGTGCAAGTTTTGACTGTGATGATCAATAGTTAAACAGGCTCGTGCCTGACTATAGACTGGAACTGAGAATGTTTGAGTACACTAACAGGATGCGAGCTGGGTACATGGGAATGCGGATACGGCAGAATTCCGACATAGAGTAAGGCCGATCATGTAATGCTGTTCGTGAAAAAACATTAAGTTCAGACTAGGACGCACATGAGTTCCTATCATTGATTATTACACATCATCAACAAACAGCCATGTAGTTGCTGTTATGACCCAGTGTTATTGGGATTATTTGAGATGCCATGGCGGTAGACTCGGGACAGAGCCACCATTGAAATTAAGAGAGCCAGAATCAAAATATCCGAATATTGAATATATTATTATTTTATAGAATATGATATATAATAAGAAGTATTTAAATTCTACGAATCCGCCCCATGGCAATATTTTTTTAATGCAGCCTTTGCTTGCCCTATTCTGCTCTTACACTCTGTTGTGCATCTTCCATCTGATGTTATACATGTCCCTAGATATTTAAAATTATCCACTTGGTGAAGAATTTTCCCTTCTATCTCTATTTCACATGTGGGTGTCACCTGTTTCTTTCATATCACCATTGTTACTGTTTTCTTGATATTCAAGGAGAGTCCTTTCTTTGCACTCTCTGTTACTACAATGTCCAACAATTGTTGTAGATCTGTTGCATTATCCGCTATCAATACTGTGTCATCTGCATACCGTATATCTACAGGCATATGCGTTATATTCCTCCTCCTCCTCCTCTCCCCTCCTCCACCTCCTACCCTCTTCCTCTTCTCCTCCCCCTCCTCCCTCTCCCTCCTCCATCCTCCTCTTCTCTCTTTCTCCTCCTCCTCCCTTCTCCTCCCTCTTCCTCCTCCCAGCTCCTACTCCTCCTTTTTCTTCTTCTTCTGCTGCTGCTGCCGCTGCTCCATTTACCCAAGTTAATTGTTGGGGAAGATGTAAAGATCTTTGAAGTGCTCTTTCTAATGCTTTTTGTAAGTTGGTCTTCGTTTATCTAAGGTTGTTCTAACTGCAACCAATAAATGATTAGACAGACAGACAGACAGACAGACAGACAGACAGACAGACAGACAGACAGACAGACAGACAGACAGACAGACAGACAGTCGGGAACGGGAACTTATATGACTACTCATATGAATTAAATGAGATGCTCCCAAACAGGGGCTGGGCGAAGCCGGGCCGGATCAGACAGATAGACAGACAGATAGACAGACAGACAGACAGATAGATAGTCGGGAACGGGAACGTGAGCTTATATGACTACTTATGTGAATTAAATGAGATGATCCACACCAGGAGCTGGGCGATGCCGGGCCGGGTCAGACAGACAGACAGACTGACAGACAGACAGACAGATAGTCGGTAACGGGAACGGGAACTTATATGACTACTTATATGAATTAAATGAGATGCTCCCCACCAAGGACTGGGCGAAGCCGGGCCGGGTCAGACAGACAGACAGACAGACAGACAGACAGACAGACAGACAGACAGACAGACAGACAGACAGTCGGTCGGTAACGGGAACGGGAACTTATATGACTACTTATATGAATTAAATGAGATGCTCCCCACCAAGGACTGGGCGATGCCGGGCCGGGTCAGACAGACAGACAGACAGACAGACAGACAGACAGACAGTCAGTAACGGGAACGGGAACTTATATGACTACTTATATGAATTAAATGAGATGCTCCCCACCAAGGACTGGGCGAAGCCGGGCCGGGTCAGACAGACAGACAGACAGACAGACAGACAGACAGACAGACAGACAGACAGTCGGTCGGTAACGGGAACGGGAACTTATATGACTACTTATATGAATTAAATGAGATGCTCCCCACCAAGGACTGGGCGATGCCGGGCCGGGTCAGACAGACAGACAGACAGACAGACAGACAGAACAGACAGTCAGTAACGGGAACGGGAACTTATATGACTACTTATATGAATTAAATGAGATGCTCCCCACCAAGGACTGGGCGAAGCCGGGCCGGGTCAGCTAGTTTATATTATAACCAGATATTATTCCTGGCTTGTCTTTGTTCTCTCTCTCTCTTTATTACTTCGCTATAGAGGGAGAAGGGATCCAGTGACAAAACACATCCCTGTCTTACTCTCAACTTTGTGTGTTCATAATTTCCTTCTTTATTTCCCATTTTAATTGCTGCTGTTTGGTTCCAGTAAATATTTTTTTATTATTCTGAGAACTTTCCAATCAATGTTAATATCTTTCAACATTTTAACCAGTCCATCATGTTTTACTTTATCAAATGCCTTAGTATAATCTATGAAGCACAAATATATGTCTTTCTTTGTTTCTATTGATCTTTCTAATAGTGTTCGCAATGTGTATATTGCATTGTTTGTACCTTTTCCTTCCACAAATTCATACTGTTCTTCACCAATTTCTATTTTTATTTTCTTTCTTGTTCTTCTCATTATAATTCTGAGTAGAAGCTTAGTTACATGATTTATTAGGTTAATCGTACGAAAATCTTCGTATTCAATTGCTCCTGGTCTTTTTGGTATAGCTATAAATACATATTTCAACATATCGCTTGGCATATATCCACCGCAATAAATATCATTCAACATTTTGGTTAATATATCAACTTCAAATTCTCCCATCACTTCTAATTCTTCTATTGCGATTCAGTCTGGCCCAGCTGATTTTCCTTTCTTCATATGCTTGATAGCGTCATCATCTTCTTCTTTTAGAATAGGTGGACCTTCTAAGTTACTTTCTTCTGTTAATTCTGCCCTTTCTCCATCATATAAGTCTCTTATATACTCATTCCACCTCTTTATTATAGCGTCATCCTCCAATAACATATTTCCTGTTTTTTTTTATTTTAAACAACCTGTATTTATTCTTATTTTTCTTCCTGTAATCTCACTGATTTGTTTGTGCATATTGTTTGTATCTTTAATAGAATTTAATACAATTTTCTTGCACTGTTCATTTAACTAACTTTCTTTTGCCTTCACACAATTATTTCTTATTTCTTTATTTATCTCATTATATGCATGCTTATCATTTTTACTCTTTTTTCATTTGGCCATCAACTTTAATATTATCAGTGTGATGTCATACAGGTCCTGAGGTTTTCACGAGTATCCGTTGTCCCATGTCTGGCTTATTGGTGTGTAGACTGGTGGTTCCTCACCGTACAGGCAGACACTCTCCGACTTCGGAGGAATCGGCGATCCTACTGACTTTAGCCGGGACCTGTTGCCCAGGACACTCGACGACGACGCGTCAATAGGTCTTGGCCAGTATATAACCCGGCCCTGGTGCCTTGGAAACACCTCTGCGTCCCTCTAACTCAGTGACTAAAGCTATTGTACACTGGCGGTGACGTCATTATTTTTTTTGTATTTATAAATAACAGACCGGAAGAACAGCATTATGTGTTCGTGTGTCAAGTAAGACCATAGTCTACTCTTGCAAAAGATAGGTGCTGAAGACGGAGGCAGCCAGCCAGGGCGCGCACCACAGAAATCAGGTAGCCACGCAATTACGCCGTGAATTATGTCGACAACTGCTATATGTTATGGTGCTCGCCCTGCTCTAGACCCCCAGGCAGGTGCATTGCCGGGCCTTATGCCTCGTAAGGGTCTAACCACAATTACTGGAGGTCCCTCACAGATGTCTTGCGGAGCCAGGAGGCCTGACAATAGAACGTCTGGCCGTACCAAACAAAGACTTAAAATAATGCACTGGAATGCAGAGGGTATCAACAAACAAAGAACAGAACTAGAAAACATCTTGGCCAAAGGAAATGTAAGTGCATGTTGCTTGCAAGAAACTCACCTCTACGAAAATATAGCCTTCAAAATCAGAGGCTACCAGTGTTACCGATCTGACCGAAATGACAGGTGAAAGGGTGGGATACTGACTCTTGTCAAAAACAACATCCCTGCTTCCCAAATTGAAGTTTACATGGAAGGGGCTGAGTATCAGGCACTTAAACTTTAGACAGATAATACAGACCTTCACCTGATCAATTACTACTGTCCAAATGAAAGGAAAAATGATTGTGTGTGGCGACTTCAACAGCCAATCGCAGAGCTGGGGCTATGATCACATGGGCCAGAGAGGAGAGAGACTGGAAGACTGGCAGGATGAGAATAGATTCATCCTGATTAACAAGCCGTCTGACCCACATACCTTCTACTCGAGATCATGGCACACTGCATCTACTCTTGACCTGGCTTTTCATTCACCAGACCTGGAGTGGAACATTACACGAATTGTTGGGAAACATCTTGGTGGCAATGACCATCGGCCAGTCTTTCTAACTGTAGAAAATGAGCGTGTAAGTGAAAGCAGCACCCTCTCGAGATGGAACTACAAGAAAGCAGACTGGGCAATGTACAAGCACCGCACCAGCATACTGGTTAGAAATCTGAACACTGAGAAGGACATAAATAAAGTAGTTGAAGAGTTTGGGAGATGCATACTACAGGCAGCACGAGAAACAATACCAAGAGGAGCCCGTAAACATTATAAACCCTACTGGAGTAGTGAACTGGAACAGTTGCATAATGATGTGGAAGTATGTAGAAGGCAAGCAGAGGTCAATCCCAGCCAAGATCACCACAATAAATATCAACACGCAAAAGCCAAATTTCAAAGGGCCCAGCTGCAGGCTAGACGGAAAAGCTGGCAGAAGAAAACAGAGTCACTGAACTTTGAAAGAGACACAAGGAAGTTATGGAGGCTAATACAACAGCTTAACGATGAGTACACAGGGAGAAACTCAAATATTGCACTACATAAAGACGGAAACATCTTAACAGGAAAGCAAGTAGCTGACCATTTTTCGGACTCATTCGCACAAGATAACAATATCGAAATTAGTCCAGAGAAACAACAAGAGATTCGAGAGAAATGGCAACATAGTGGACAGAAGGAAATAGTACATGAGGTTATGGAGGCACCTATCACAATCAGTGAACTGGAGCTAGCCATATCAAAACTTAAAATGAGAAAATCACCAGGAGCTGATGGTATCTCCAATGAAATGACCAGGAACCTAGGAACAGACGCCAAAGCAAAGCTGCTACAGATCTTTAATAACACATAGACCTTAGGCAGTGTTCCACAAGTCTGGAGAGAAGCAATCATGATACCCCCTCCTAAAATCTGGGAAAAACAGTTCCATTGCTTCTAGCTAAAGATCCATTAGCCTCACCAGCTGTCTCTGCAAACCAATGGAATGCGTCTTCAATCACAGACTACAGTGGTACATTGAAAGTTAAAACATCCTTGTGCCACAACAGGCTGGCATTAGGCAGAGCTACTCTACGGAAGATCAGACAACCTACCTCTCTCAAGAAGTTGAGGATGCATTCCAAGAGATGAAGCTGGTACTTGTGGCTTGGATAGATCTGAAGAAAGCCTTTGACAAAGTCTGGAAAGAAGGTCTGATGAAGAAACTGAGAAACTGTAAAGTCAATGGAAGAAAGTACAAATGAGTGAAAGCATACTTGCACAACAGAAGAGCCCGAGTACAGATAGACGGTCTCAAGAGCAAGAAAGTATTATTGCATAACGGTGTTCCCCAGGGCGGAGTCCTGTCCCCAACACTTATTCTAATCCTCATCAATGATCTTGTTGCTAATCTTCCGAATGGAATTAAAGTGGCTATGTGCGCTGATGACCTAGTTTTGTGGAGTACAAATGAACATGCATCAGTGGCCACCATATTGCTACAGAAAACTGTAGATACATTTGTTGCATGGGCGGATAGATGGTGTGTCAGCATAAACACTGACAAGTGCAGCACCACTTTATTTGCCCTTTCTCCGAAACAAAAGGCAGGGATCATTCAGATAAATGGAACATCCCTAAGAGAAGATAAAGAACCAACATACCTTGGTGTAACATTCGACGACAGGCTGACATGGAGAAGACACATCAAAAAAAGCAGTAGCAAAAGCCAGAAGGAAAATAGCCATCCTGAGAAAGCTAAGTGGAACCACTTGGGGAGCCAGTGGGAAAATACCTAGCAAAGTTTATCAACAGAGCAGACTACCACACTTGGAATACGGGTCAACTGCGTGGTGTTCAGCATCAAAAACCACATTACAGGAGCTGGACAAGGTGCAAAATCAAGCTCTTAGAGTCCTCACAGGAGGGATGAGATCAACCCTTATAGTAGCAATGGAGAAAATGGGAAGGACACAAGCTCTATGAGAACGCAGAGAAACAAAAACACTAATACAAGCAGAAAAGTTCCTCAGCTTGCCAGGCCACCCTATTAAGAACCGATTTGAAAACTTTGCTACGGGGCGGTTGAAAAGAAGTAGTTTCATCCACCAGGCCAAACGACTCTGCAGAGAAATCATCGTAGAAAGATTAACATAGACTATCGCTACAAATCCAGACAAAAGTGAGAGGAATATTTGACAAGGAAAAACAGAACAGTGTACAGCGCAAAACAGCCAATCTTATCTTCCTTGTTGACGAATACCCACAGGATCTCTGGATCCGAGTCTACACAGATGGGTCAGCACAAAATGCTGCTAGAAATGGAGGAGCGGGAGTGTACATAGAATATCCAGATAATACTAGAGACACGGCCAGAGTTCCAACAGGAAAGTTCTGCCATAACTATGATGCTGAAATTAAGGCAATCAAGATAGCCACGGAGAAATTACAAAATACCAGCCATTGTACATAACCTGTGGTGATATTGACAGATGCAAAATCCGTAATAGAGGCGCCCCTGTCTGGGAAATTGCCAGTTCTAAGGACACTACGTTCTGAACTTAGTAGTCAGCATAAGGTCACCATAAAGTGGATACCATCCCACTGTGGAGTCCCCGGAAACGACAGAGCTGATCGATTGGCTAAGGAAGGAGCAAAAGAAGAACAACCTGATGTGCCCATTACATACCACCAAAACAAAAGAATGATCAAATCAATCAGAAGGCCACCAAACCCTATTCAAGACGACTACCACGTTATGGACAGACCAGAACAGGTCATTCTTCTGCGCCTCAGAACAGGACGCAATAGATTACGCAGCCACATGTATACAAAATTCAAGATTGGTGACTCAGCCATGTGCACATGTGGTTTGGCGTCGCAGACAGCAGAGCACATACTCCAGGATTGCCCAAACTACAACATATCCAGGCGAACCTTCTGGCCTAGAGAGACAACAGTGGAAGATATACTCTATGGACCGCTGAGTGAACTAAAAAAGACTGTTAGATTCACTACAAGAGACAACATTGCAGTTATAAACATATTTCAGGCGAATGAAAGAAGAAGAAGAAGAATCCATAGTATAAAATGAAGAAGCACATGATTGTAATAATTGCCTCCACGTTTCTGTTGTTTCTATATTGCCGAACCAAATCTCATCAATTCCGAATTAATTAATATTGTGGATAGATGATACTTTTGAATTCATTCATGAGTCTCTCCTTGACCTTAACAACGGAATGTTTACCTTGCAAATAGAGAATCATTTTACATGATTTCGACATCTCATTTCAGTTCAGCAGCTTGTTGACGAAACCACTTTATAAAAGTCCAAAATGATAAATATTCGTAATCAAACCTTCTCTAGAAGTAAAATCACACAAATATCTTAACGTATCTCCGACCTATCAGCCAATTTGGACCGGAATATACTCCTCCATTATTGTTCTCTCAAAGAACACTCAGGCATATACCCCTCCATTATTGTTCTCTCTAAACTTTCGTGACGTTTCAAGTGACCAAAATACTTCAATTTTCTTTGTTTTATAGTCTTTAACAGCCAACCTTCTTCAATATTCAGCTCTTGAAGTATGGATGCATTTGTTCTTTTCTTTACCCAAGATATTCTTATAACTCGTCTATAACATGTATATTCAAAGGCATTTATGCGCTGTGCAGCTTGTTTATTTTTAGCTATCAATCAATCAATCATGTGCCATGCCGGAAAGCGTGGGCGGTCATGACTCGCCATTTCACTCGATCACCAGACTCGTGGATCAACTCAGTGTTCCTGTCTCGTCCAGGCCATGTGGCCAAGCCATCCAGGTATTTTCCTCTCGTTTTTAGCTATACGATGTCTTTATTTCGACAATTTCCGGGCGTCATCTTTGATTTTTAATATGCCAATTGTTTACATCAGCAGGTTTTAAATGTTTACCAAGAATGACAAAAATTATTGCGCAAGACCATATTCTGATTAAACATTTGCGAATTGACAAACAGTGGGGTGCTAGCAGAATGACCAATGAGTTTCCAAACAAAGCTTGGAGTATAGCTAGTGTCAGTCGGGTTAACAATAAAATTGGCAACGACGGTACAACAGAACGTAACCCCGGAAGTGGTAGGCCAAAATCTGCCAGAACACAACAGAATATTGAGCGGGTGAGTGGACTGATCTGCAGTCAAGATGATGATCCTCACAGGCGCTACAGTAAACAGTGAATACTATTGTGAACATGTTCTGAGAGAAGGTTTGCTGCCTGTAATTCAAGCGACATTTGGTCGCCATAACTGGACATTACAGCAAAACGGAGCTCCATCTCACACAACCAAAAATACGATCAACTTTCTTCGTCAGGAGAATGTTAACTTCATCGAGCCAGACATGTAGCCACCGAACAGTCCTGATTTAAACCCAGTAGATTATGCCATATGGGGTGCTTTGCAAGAAAAAGTCAAACTTTGGCGAAAATTTACCACAGTTGAGCAGCTCAAGTTGGCAATAATTGAAGAATGGAGAAATCTTGGGCAGCGCTTTATTGACAGTAGCATAAACGAGTGGCGTCGACGCTTAGAAAACCTCGTTGAGAAGCAAGGAGGACACATTAAACATTTCTGATTAGCTAAATACTTCGCAAACAAAATTACATGAAACAATATAATTAATTTAATTAAGTTTTAAATAACGCGTATGTTACAAGATATTCTCACCTTTTTTTGGCCCAACGTGTGTATAGGGGCTGGCCATATGTATTTTCCTCGATTGTGACGGTTAAGTGGAGAACATTTAAACTAGGCACATACACAGTTCCGCATATTTGTCTTGAACGTTTCAAGTCAGTATTTGTTTTGTTCCACGGCTTCTCCACCATTGTGACGGGGCAGTATACCCACTCAACGGAGCATCTGCTCCAGCGATTTGTCAGTACAGTGGAGATATCAGCGGTCAAGGCTGTGATCAAATCCATGATGTCACAGAGAAAACATCTAAAGTTATACACAGGGAGATGCGGTCGGTGTTTCGTGATTACTGCCCACTGTATGTTTCAGTAAAATTAGTGTGGACAGTTTAACAGATTCTGTGCCAAACTAACTGTAGGTTTGGACCAAACAAAAATGAAAGACGGAAATGGGAAGTAGGGGTGTCACGGTACTTAAAAGTTGCTAACATGGGAGCAGAAATGTATTATAACGCAATGACAACGATTTCAGCGATATATAAGCCCATGGCAGATACGGGAAGTGGCTTGAGAGGATTAACCATCCCATGGCACATGATGGATGGATGGATGGATGGATGGATAGATGGATGGCACTGAATCGGCTGATTAACACCGCTCAGATGTTACTGATATGTCCAGACTTGGAAATCATTGTCTCAGAGTGCAGCCACTGATGTGCTGCAAGACTGATGAAAATCATTGATTAGCATCTCAGAATGCAGCCACTGATGTGCTGCAAGACTGATGACAATCATTGACCAGCATCTCAGAGTGTAGCCACTGATGTACTGCAAGACTGATGACAATCATTGATCAGCATCTCAGAGTTCAGGCACTGATGTAATGCAATCATTGAATAGCATCTAGAAATGACAATTGCGGAGATAGCTAGTGCAGAAAAACTGAGTGAAAGAACAGATAATAGACGTTTACAGAACAAACTGATCATGAGAAACATGTGTGCCCGCTGGGTTCTGCACCTCTTGACGCGTGAACAGGCGTAAACAGGGATATATTTCTTCCAATAGTTGTCAGAAACAGATATGACCAGCATGAAGTCAGATGATGAGACTAGACCACCATTACAGCCCCCATTCCAAAATTGACAGGTTGCAATGATAACACTCGGCTCTCCAGATCTTCAAGTCGAGAACATACAAATCTGCACATTTTTCCCGAATCTGTCGAATAACGAGGGACAACACACAAGACTCCTGCAAGCCTATTTCCGATCATTTTAATTTCCCTGACTATGAAGGGGCAGATACTCCCCCGATGGTGTTTCCACCTTGGCGCCGTGGGGGAGCTTGAGTTTCTCAATGACCCTGAGAGCTATGCCGGCGGTAGCATAGCTACCAGCAGGGCCTCCCAAGCCGGACAGGTCAAAGGGTAGAGAACAGACAAAAAGAAACACCCTGGTCCTCCAGGTTTGGTGTTGAAGCGTGGGGTTAACATCCCCACCTTTGTAAAAAACTATTTTGTTACGAAACAGATAAATAATCATCGAATTCGGACTGACTTATTTTGACAACGACCTTGGAACGTTAAAGGACTTTTGAGATTTGGGACATGGAATGCACGGACACTATATCGAGCTGGAGTGGCCGAAGAACTAACCCGGGAGCTGGTTCAATATCACATGGATATAACAGCAATTCAAGAAAAAAGGTGGCTATGGGAGGGTACTTTAGAGCAAAATGGAATGATTGTAATATATGCAGGAATCACCCAAAATAAACATGAATTAGGAACACGTTTTGTCATCAAAAAAGAGTTATGGGGGAACGTTCTAAACTTTAAAGCTATTAATGACAGGATTAGTAAATTACGAATAAAAGGTAAATGGAAAAATATATCGATGATTAATGTACATGCACCTACTGAAGAGAAAGAAGATGATATTAAAGAAGACTTTTATAACGATCTGGAAGATGCCATAGAAGAAACCCCAAACAGGATATCCTGATTGTGCTGGGCGACTTCAATGCAAAAATAGGTAGAGAGCAAACTTATTAAAAAGTTGCCGGTATGGAAAGCCTACATACTACTTCAAATGACAATGGATGGAGAGTCATCAACCTAGCAGAAGCCAAAGGACTGCAGATCAGCAGTACCAGACAGCAAAGAAAGTATATACATAAACAAACTTGGAAAACATGTGACAGGAGAACCTATAATCAAATAAATCACATTTTAATTAACAACAAAAATGCATCAAACATACAACAAGTTAGAAGTTATAGAGGAGCTGAGTGCCACAGCGACCACTTCCTCGTTGGAGCAAAATTTAAAATAAATCTTAAGAGAGCATTCTATGCTAAACTACAAAGGTTACACCCAACATATAGCAGAGAAAAACTACAAGAAAGTACAGTCAAAGAGAAATTTACAGATGAAATAAAATGTAAACTTGAAATTCTACAAAACCCGTTGGAGGAAAGCGTTCACCAAACTTGGTTGAACATCAAGAATACAATTCAAACTACCGCAGAAGAATGTCTCGGTGTGTTAACCACGCATAGAAAGAACAGATGGTTCAATCAACAATGTGAAGAAGCAGTCATTAGGAAAAAGAATGCCAGACAGTTGTGGTTATATGACATCAACAACATCCAACATGAAGAGCAACTTAGAACTGAATGTAAAGAGGCTACAAAAATAGTTCGGCAGCAGAAGTGAGAATATATGAGCAATATAATCAAAGATATGGAAACTAATCACCAGAAAAACGAATCCAGAAAGTTTTTTTATAGAACTGAAGTCAATGAAACGAGGGCACCAACAAAACACATATGGTTTAAAAGACAAAAATGGGAATATGATGAATTACCAATGAGGAAATGTGTAACACATGGAAAGAATACTTTGTAGAATTACTAAATTGTGAAGCTCCAAGTAACACTTTCCCACAGGAAACAGTTCTAACGTGTGAACCACAAATTGAAAAACCTGCTTTTGAAGAAATCTTATATGTAATAACACGACTTAAAAACAATAAGGCAACTGGGGCTGATGGAATCCCTGCTGAATTTATAAAGGCAGGCGGCCATGTATTACATCTAAAGCTATACGAACTAATAATAAAAATCTGCAGGACATAAGAATTACCCGATGACTGGAAAGAGTCATTATTGATACCAATCTTTAAGAAAGGAGACAAGTTCCAATGTGAAAATTATAGAGGAATATCACTCCGGTCCATAAGCTATAAGATACTATCCGCTGTATTACTAAATAGACTAAAACCATATTCAGAAGACATATTAGGTGACTACCTGGCGGGTTTCAGACAAAACAGATCAACAAAAGATCAGATATTTATCTTACGACAAATAACCGAGAAAAGTTGGGAATATAAAAGAGATCTCCATAACATTTTTGTGGATTTTAAAAAGGCTTAAGATATAGGACTATATATAGGTATATAGATATAGGACTGGCTATAGGAATAGTCTATGGAATGCTATGCAGGAATTTGGAATGCCAAGGAAGTTAATCAAAATGACCAGACTATGCATGGAAGATACTTATAATATAGTAACCTATAAAGGCAGGAAATCAGACCCTTTCCAAATAACATCTGGCTTGAAACAGGGTGATACACTATCGCCGCTCCTTTTCAATCTGGCTGTAGAGAAAGTTGTAAGGAAGGTAAAGGAGGAATGTGCTATTGGAGGAACATCCAAACTGCTTGGTTATGCAGATTATATAGATATTATAGGGGAAAATGAACAAAAAACATTGGAAATATTGACTCACTTAAAGGAAAAAGCTCAACAAATGGCGCAGGTTATCAACCAAGATAAGACAGAATATATGGTAATTTCAAGAGAAGGAACGGCTAAAAACTCTGGACACATACAAATAGATAATATGACCATTAAAAGAACGAAAACATACAAATACCTGCGTACAATCTTAAACTGCTCCAACATCATAAGGGAAGAAATATAAGCTAGAATCAACTCTGGAAATAAGATATACTATACACTACCACTTCCGCTAAAATCAAATGCGCTATCTCGTAACACCAAGATTACAATATACAAAACACTGATCAGACCAGTTGTGCTATATGACTCTGAAATTTGGAGTACAACTAAAGAAGACGAAGCCTTGTTACAAACCTTTGAGAACAAAGTCTTAAGACGCATCTTTGGGCCCATTAGGGATACACAAAGTGGAGAGTGGAAAAGAAGAAGCAACAAAGACATTTATGATCTGTTTAAGTCTCCGCTAATCACTGGTATCATGAAGGCTAATAGACTGCAATGGCTGGGGGATATAGAAAGAATGGAAGATACTAGGGAAAACAAAACTCGCTTACACTCAGGAAATAAATGACCGTAGACCCCGAGGTAGACCAAGAAGATCGTGGAGAGAATTATATATATATATATATATATATATATATATATATATATATATATATATATATATATATATATATATATATATATATATATATATATATATATACACAGACCTACAAGCACTTGGAATCAACGACTGGCAAGAGAAGGTCAACCAGAGAGACGAATGGAGACGGCTTGTATCTGCAGCAAAGAACCTCAGTGGCTCGGAATGCTGAAGAAGAAGATGAAGGGGCAGATTATGTGTGCGTAACCGCCGTAAAGCCATATTATATAAACAGTTCGATCAGACTGAGAATGAAAACCCACTTGAATGCAAAATGAGGTTTGTCCATCCAGCGAAAATAAATACTGTTGTGGGTGCCACGATTTAATTACTTTAGCTTGAATAATTTTGTTTCCTGTTACTTCCCTTCTCTTTTCTTGTCAGGTCATGTCAGTATAAAAGTTAACTTTCTAATTTCTTACTCTGTCTGACACGTTTCGTATGTAATGCTTTTTCCAGATTTCACACTTACACTATCGCGCATTATATACACGGACGTGAGGTTTGATAGTAGCCTGTCATTAGGAAATCATGTTGATTATGTCACAATGAAAGCTCGAAAAGGTTTGTCAGCAATGAGAATCATGGCAACTGCCAATATTGAGCGAAGTCTGTTAATGCTTCTATTCCAAATACTGGTAATTTTACCAATCGAGTATGCCCTGGCCATCCTCACTATCAGCCCTACACAGATCGGAAGACTTGAAAAAGTACAAAACGAAGCCATGCGCATCATTTTCGGCTGCACAAGAGACACCAGCTGCGTAGCAATGAGATACCTCCGTGACTTCCCGACCATGAACCACAGGATCAAGATCTGGAGAGCTCGTGCAAAAATAAGTGCAGATGAGCAGCACCCTCTGCGTGACGATATATTGAGAGAAAAGGGCGACAGGCTAAAGAGGGGCAAATCATGGATGGGTCGGGCGGAAGATGTCGTCAGACAGGTCTGCAGTCTTACCAGTATCAACCCCGGCAAGGAATGGGTGCCTGTGCCTCCAGCTTTTAAGTGCACCTTCTCCTGCATTATCACACTTCACAGACGGTGCAGAGAACAGAACCCTGCCGCTGTCAATGCAGAGGTCAACGCGCTCATCAATGAACACTCAGACAACCCCGAAGTGCTCATCTATACAGATGGATCTGTTGTAAAGCAGCAGAGAAGTGCGTGAGCATTTATAGCCCGTTCAGCGGGCTGAACCGCTCAAGAATCCAAGGGTGCCCACTCCATGACCACGAACAGCATGACGATGGAAGTGATGGCAGTAACACAGGCTTTCATATGGCTAGAATCACAGTATTATACCAATGTGTGTGTACTAAGTGATTTAATGAGCATGATTCGGGAGGTCGATGCAGCATCTGTGCGTAGACAGTGGCCTGATTCGCTGCAGAAGTCCGTTGTCCGTAAGGTCACCTTCATCTTCGTCCCGGGACATGATAAACTGGCTGGCCCTGCATCCCCTGCAGATGGCCAGCCAATGGATTGCGCCGATGTTATTAACATCCTTAAAGAGATGTCAAGAACAGAGGACTTTGACGTCAGTGAATCCACGGGAGTAAGAACTGGCACGGCCAGACACGAGAGGTACATTAGGTAAACGAGGGGCCTCGTCAACCAACACAGAACTGGCACTATTAGCCACCGGACGCTGATGCATATGTTGGGGGGGGGGGAGGATCTGAGCACCTATGGACCTGTCCAGAGTGCAATGACGATACCTCAACTGATAACTGATAACTGATAATTGATACACGGTATTCACCATCTGTACTTCACAATTCCTCTTGTATTCATTCCAATTGTTTCAATGTTTATTTCTTATGTGTTTATGTGTTATTATTGTTATTATTCACATTTGTGTATTTTGCGAAGGTGTTAATTACCCGAGCGTCGGAAAGCTGCGTTGTGTTCTTTCCTATTGGAGTAATTATTCTATTATATAATTTTCGTCCATTTTGTCACAGGGATGTCAATATTTTATTTACCTGGCCTGATGTCCTAGTTAAGTATGTACACGTGATAGTGTGTATTGTTTCTCCGCAGGATCTAAACATATCTTTTTGTTTCATTATATATTGTCCTACGATTGTTTTTCTCGCTAATTTCTTGCGCTATGTCATCTTTTTTGTTATCGTTTATGTTTTTTTCTATACGGCTCCACATAACTGACTTTCCTGCTTATGGCGAATCGGAATCGACGTTCATATATAACGTCATGAATGACAACAATAACACTTCATTGATGGTTGAACATCTTCAGTGTCTCTAAACCTCCACTGCTTGACGAAAACACCAGCTAAGATTATGAATTACACCTTTAAAAATCACGACCAAAATTAACAGTAAATGTCATATTTTCTCAGTTTGAATTCTTATAATTTTTAAATTATATCTTCTACTGCTAATTAGTGTGTACGTATATGTTTGTTATTTTCCACATAGCGATTCGTTATAGTAAGTGTTCCCTTTCTTCGTTCCCTGCCGTTACATCTCATTCTGTCTATTTCACCATTAGCCTCATGATGGTGTCCATAGTTTGACAACAAGCTTTGTATCTTATGCCCGATGATACAACTGTACAGAATACACATGTCTGCACTTTCATCAACTGGAATCCAATATTACAATATACATACTGTTGGTGTTGAAGGAAGAAACTCTTTTATGAAAGCCTGAGGGGATGAAAGCTCAAAAGGTGAAAGAAAAAAATATCTACAAGATATAAAACATAATTATAATAATAAACAATAAGAAAATAACACTGAACATCAGTTAAAGAACAAACCAATAGCAGGAACTATTATCTGGGGAGAAACGACGGAAAACTAAAGCAGCAAAACAGAAATATAAAGAAAGAGTTCAAAGTTGAAATCTGTTCTATCCTGTTCCCAACGGCCCATATGTTATAATGTAAGATGAAATATATCACACCGACTTTAACTTAGTCTTTAGCAGACACATCTCAGTTGCTTTCTGCAAATCTTATAATTATTGACTCTGTAGACTTGGTTACCATATAAGCGGGTGGCAAATAGAACACACGGAGCTAGCAGTCTTTCTTCAATGTACATTAGCATGGAGGAATGTCTTCTATACATAAACATGTGATTACAAGGTAACTCTATCTGAACTTACCTGATCACTTTTATGTTATTTCACATTCGTGGATTTAACTTTTAACAAGAAGTTCGTCACCATCAACTTCAAAAGAATCCATCCATTTCAGCGTTATGACGTTGAATTCCTTCTGATTCAGACATCTGTGAACAGTATACCATTCACTCACGTTTAATACATTAACTCAGATTTTCCATGTGTACATTCGGTGAGCTAAAGTAATGCAAAAACTTAAATAATTCGCTGACTTTGTGGTACGATCGTATGCATACAGCCGTATAGGGTTTTTGTGTGTAGAAACTTATCTCCAGTGATCGGTCAATTCCCCGTGTGCTCACACTTGAGACCGCGCGGGAAAGCTTGCTCTGTCGAGAACTAGAGTTATTGTCAGGGAGAGCAGGCGTTATGAGCCAGCGAGGATAAGCCGTCCAGCGCTCGGTGCAAGCGAAAAGTCTCATTGCAAACACTCGCCAATGTCCTCGAATGTTTTCCCCGCCTAATGTCTCTTGTATATCGAGTTCCATGATTTAAAATAATTAATGATACATAATTATAGAACGGAAACGTGCACAATTTCTGCCATTACCATTTCTCACACAATAACTACCTCATCGCAGATAACAAGGCGCTTCAGGATGGCACAGACAGGTTGGCATCTACACTTGAAGTGTTAGAGCTGAAGTTCTATGCTTTTGTTATCTTGGAAGTATGATAATATTAATAGTTGCTGGTCTGTACTTTATTGTATGTTTCTATTAGCTTGGCAGTATGACAGCAGTTGCTCACCTGTTTTAGATGTTTCTCCAAACTTGTATGATAGCGTTTGTTGCTCTATTATATGTTTCTGTTAACTTGTATGATAGCGTATCATGTTCTATTCTATGTTTCTGCTAACTTGTATGATCAGGTTGTTGCTCTACTTATATGTTTCTGTTAAACTGTATGATAGCTGTATCCTGTTCTCTTATATGTTTCTGTAATTGTATGATAGCGTTTGTTGCTCTATTATTTGTTTCTTTCTGCTAACTTGTATGATCGCGTATCAGTCTATATATGTTTCTGCTAAACTGTTGATAGCGTATCATGTTCTCTATATGTTTCTGTTAACTTGTATGATAGGTATCATGTCTATTATATGTTTCTGCTAACTTGTATTATAGCGTATCATTTTCTTATTATCGGTTTCTGCTAATGTATGATAGCGTATCATTGTTCTCTATAGTTTCTGCTAATTGTATGATAGCGTTTGTTGCTCTATTATTTGTTTCTGCTAACTTGTATGATAGCGTATCGTGTTCTATTAGATGTTTCTGCTTAACTTGTATGATAGCGTATCATGTTCTATTATATGTTTCTGCTAACTTGTATGATAGCGTATCATGTTCTATTATTATGTTTCTGCTAACTTGTATGATAGCGTATTGTGTTCTATTATATGTTTCTGCTTAACTTGTATGATAGCGTATCATGTTCTATTATATGTTTCTGCTAACTTGTATGATAGCGTATCATGTTCTATTAGTATGTTTCTGTTAACTTGTATGATAGCGTATCATGTTCTATTATATGTTTCTGCTAACTTGTATGATAGCGTATCAGTGTTCTATTATATGTTTCTGCTAACTTGTATGATAGCGTATCATGTTCTATTATATGTTTCTGCTTAACTTGTATGATAGCGTATCATGTTCTATTATATGTTTCTGCTAACTTGTATGATAGCGTATCATGTTCTATTATATGTTTCTGTTAACTTGTATGATAGCGTATCATGTTCTATTAGATGTTTCTGCTAACTTGTATGATAGCGTATCATGTTCTATTAGATGTTTCTGTTAACTTGTATGATAGCGTATCATGTTCTATTATATGTTTCTGCTAACTTGTATGATAGCGTATCATGTTCTATTATATGTTTCTGCTAACTTGTATGATAGCGTATCATGTTCTATTATATGTTTCTGCTAACTTGTATGATAGCGTATCATGTTCTATTATATGTTTCTGCTTAACTTG
Source organism: Cepaea nemoralis (assembly GCA_014155875.1). Taxonomy (NCBI): domain Eukaryota; kingdom Metazoa; phylum Mollusca; class Gastropoda; order Stylommatophora; family Helicidae; genus Cepaea; species Cepaea nemoralis. The sequence continues at coordinate 33,844 of JACEFZ010019206.1, forward strand.
TATGATAGCGTATCATGTTCTATTATATGTTTCTGCTAACTTGTATGATAGCGTATCATGTTCTATTATATGTTTCTGCTAACTTGTATGATAGCGTATCATGTTCTATTATATGTTTCTGCTAACTTGTATGATAGCGTATCATGTTCTATTATATTGTTTCTGCTAACTTGTATGATAGCGTATCATGTTCTATTAGATGTTTCTGCTAACTTGTATGATAGCGTATCGTGTTCTATTATATGTTTCTGCTAACTTGTATGATAGCGTATCATGTTCTATTAGATGTTTCTGCTAACTTGTATGATAGCGTTTGTTGCTCTATTATTTGTTTCTGCTAACTTGTATGATAGCGTATCATGTTCTATTATATGTTTCTGCTAACTTGTATGATAGCGTATCATGTTCTATTATATGTTTCTGCTAACTTGTATGATAGCGTATCATGTTCTATTATATGTTTCTGCTAACTTGTATGATAGCGTATCGTGTTCTATTAGATGTTTCTGCTAACTTGTATGATAGCGTATCATGTTCTATTAGATGTTTCTGTTAACTTGTATGATAGCGTATCATGTTCTATTAGATGTTTCTGCTAACTTGTATGATAGCGTATCACGTTCTATTCTATGTTTCTGCTAACTTGTATGATAGCGTTTGTTGCTCTATTATTTGTTTCTGCTAACTTGTATGATAGCGTATCGTGTTCTATTAGATGTTTCTGTTAACTTGTATGATAGCGTATCATGTTCTATTAGATGTTTCTGCTAACTTGTATGATAGCGTATCATGTTCTATTAGTATGTTTCTGCTAACTTGTATGATAGCGTATCATGTTCTATTATATGTTTCTGCTAACTTGTATGATAGCGTATCATGTTCTATTATATGTTTCTGCTAACTTGTATGATAGCGTATCATGTTCTATTAGATGTTTCTGCTAACTTGTATGATAGCGTATCATGTTCTATTATATGTTTCTGCTAACTTGTATGATAGCGTATCATGTTCTATTATATGTTTCTGCTAACTTGTATGATAGCGTATCATGTTCTATTATTATGTTTCTGCTAACTTGTATGATAGCGTATCATGTTCTATTATATGTTTCTGCTAACTTGTATGATAGCGTATCATGTTCTATTATATGTTTCTGCTAACTTGTATGATAGCGTTTGTTGCTCTATTATTTGTTTCTGCTAACTTGTATGATAGCGTATCATGTTCTATTATATGTTTCTGCTAACTTGTATGATAGCGTATCATGTTCTATTATATGTTTCTGCTAACTTGTATGATAGCGTATCATGTTCTATTATATGTTTCTGCTTAACTTGTATGATAGCGTATCATGTTCTATTATATGTTTCTGCTAACTTGTATGATAGCGTATCATGTTCTATTATTTGTTTCTGCTAACTTGTATGATAGCGTATCATGTTCTATTAGATGTTTCTGTTAACTTGTATGATAGCGTATCATGTTCTATTATATGTTTCTGCTAACTTGTATGATAGCGTATCACGTTCTATTCTATGTTTCTGCTAACTTGTATGATAGCGTTTGTTGCTCTATTATTATGTTTCTGCTAACTTGTATGATAGCGTATCGTGTTCTATTATATGTTTCTGCTAACTTGTATGATAGCGTATCATGTTCTATTAGTATGTTTCTGCTAACTTGTATGATAGCGTATCATGTTCTATTAGATGTTTCTGCTAACTTGTATGATAGCGTATCATGTTCTATTAGATGTTTCTGTTAACTTGTATGATAGCGTATCATGTTCTATTATATGTTTCTGCTAACTTGTATGATAGCGTATCATGTTCTATTATATGTTTCTGCTAACTTGTATGATAGCGTATCATGTTCTATTATATGTTTCTGCTAACTTGTATGATAGCGTATCATGTTCTATTATATGTTTCTGCTAACTTGTATGATAGCGTATCGTGTTCTATTAGTATGTTTCTGCTAACTTGTATGATAGCGTATCATGTTCTATTATATGTTTCTGCTAACTTGTATGATAGCGTATCATGTTCTATTATATGTTTCTGCTAACTTGTATGATAGCGTATCATGTTCTATTAGTATGTTTCTGCTTAACTTGTATGATAGCGTATCATGTTCTATTAGTATGTTTCTGCTAACTTGTATGATAGCGTATCATGTTCTATTATATGTTTCTGCTAACTTGTATGATAGCGTATCATGTTCTATTATATGTTTCTGCTAACTTGTATGATAGCGTATTGTTGCTCTATTATTTGTTTCTGCTAACTTGTATGATAGCGTATCATGTTCTATTAGATGTTTCTGTTAACTTGTATGATAGCGTATCATGTTCTATTAGATGTTTCTGCTAACTTGTATGATAGCGTATCACGTTCTATTCTATGTTTCTGCTAACTTGTATGATAGCGTATATGTTCTATTATATGTTTCTGCTAACTTGTATGATAGCGTATCAGTGTTCTATTAGATGTTTCTGCTAACTTGTATGATAGCGTATCATGTTCTATTAGATGTTTCTGCTAACTTGTATGATAGCGTATCATGTTCTATTAGATGTTTCTGCTAACTTGTATGATAGCGTATCATGTTCTATTAGATGTTTCTGCTAACTTGTATGATAGCGTATCATGTTCTATTAGATGTTTCTGTTAACTTGTATGATAGCGTATCATGTTCTATTAGATGTTTCTGCTAACTTGTATGATAGCGTATCATGTTCTATTAGATGTTTCTGCTAACTTGTATGATAGCGTATCATGTTCTATTATATGTTTCTGCTAACTTGTATGATAGCGTATCATGTTCTATTATATGTTTCTGCTAACTTGTATGATAGCGTATCATGTTCTATTAGATGTTTCTGCTAACTTGTATGATAGCGTATCATGTTCTATTATATGTTTCTGCTAACTTGTATGATAGCGTATCATGTTCTATTATATGTTTCTGCTAACTTGTATGATAGCGTATCGTGTTCTATTAGATGTTTCTGCTAACTTGTATGATAGCGTATCATGTTCTATTAGATGTTTCTGTTAACTTGTATGATAGCGTATCATGTTCTATTAGATGTTTCTGCTAACTTGTATGATAGCGTATCATGTTCTATTAGATGTTTCTGTTAACTTGTATGATAGCGTATCATGTTCTATTAGATGTTTCTGTTAACTTGTATGATAGCGTATCATGTTCTATTAGATGTTTCTGCTAACTTGTATGATAGCGTATCATGTTCTATTAGATGTTTCTGCTAACTTGTATGATAGCGTATCATGTTCTATTAGATGTTTCTGTTAACTTGTATGATAGCGTATCATGTTCTATTATTTGTTTCTGCTAACTTGTATGATAGCGTATCATGTTCTATTAGATGTTTCTGCTAACTTGTATGATAGCGTTTGTTGCTCTATTATTTGTTTCTGCTAACTTGTATGATAGCGTATCATGTTCTATTATATGTTTCTGCTAACTTGTATGATAGCGTATCATGTTCTATTATATGTTTCTGCTAACTTGTATGATAGCGTATCATGTTCTATTATATGTTTCTGCTAACTTGTATGATAGCGTATCATGTTCTATTATATGTTTCTGTTAACTTGTATGATAGCGTATCATGTTCTATTATATGTTTCTGCTAACTTGTATGATAGCGTATCATGTTCTATTATATGTTTCTGCTAACTTGTATGATAGCGTATCATGTTCTATTATATGTTTCTGCTAACTTGTATGATAGCGTATCATGTTCTATTATATGTTTCTGCTAACTTGTATGATAGCGTATCATGTTCTATTATATGTTTCTGCTAACTTGTATGATAGCGTATCATGTTCTATTATATGTTTCTGCTAACTTGTATGATAGCGTATCATGTTCTATTATATGTTTCTGCTAACTTGTATGATAGCGTATCATGTTCTATTATATGTTTCTGCTAACTTGTATGATAGCGTATCATGTTCTATTATATGTTTCTGCTAACTTGTATGATAGCGTATCATGTTCTATTATATGTTTCTGCTAACTTGTATGATAGCGTATCATGTTCTATTATATGTTTCTGCTAACTTGTATGATAGCGTATCATGTTCTATTATATGTTTCTGTTAACTTGTATGATAGCGTATCATGTTCTATTATATGTTTCTGCTAACTTGTATGATAGCGTATCATGTTCTATTATATGTTTCTGCTAACTTGTATGATAGCGTATCATGTTCTATTATATGTTTCTATTAACTTGTATGATAGCGTATCATGTTCTATTATATGTTTCTGCTAACTTGTATGATAGCGTATCATGTTCTATTATATGTTTCTATTAACTTGTATGATAGCGTATCATGTTCTATTATATGTTTCTATTAACTTGTATGATAGCGTATCATGTTCTATTATATGTTTCTATTAACTTGTATGATAGCGTATCATGTTCTATTATATGTTTCTATTAACTTGTATGATAGCGTATCATGTTCTATTATATGTTTCTATTAACTTGTATGATAGCGTATCATGTTCTATTATATGTTTCTATTAACTTGTATGATAGCGTATCATGTTCTATTATATGTTTCTGCTAACTTGTATGATAGCGTATCATGTTCTATTATATGTTTCTATTAACTTGTATGATAGCGTATCATGTTCTATTATATGTTTCTGCTAACTTGTATGATAGCGTATCATGTTCTATTATATGTTTCTGCTAACTTGTATGATAGCGTATCATGTTCTATTATATGTTTCTGCTAACTTGTATGATAGCGTATCATGTTCTATTATATGTTTCTGCTAACTTGTATGATAGCGTATCATGTTCTATTATATGTTTCTGCTAACTTGTATGATAGCGTATCATGTTCTATTAGATGTTTCTGTTAACTTGTATGATAGCGTTTGTTGCTCTATTATTTGTTTCTGCTAACTTGTATGATAGCGTATCATGTTCTATTATATGTTTCTGTTAACTTGTATGATAGTGGTTGCTGTTCTATTAGATGTTTTTGTTAACATGTATGATAGTGGTTGCTGTTCTATTATATGTTTCTGTTAACTTGTATGATAGTGGTTGCTGTTCTATTAGATGTTTTTGTTAACATGTATGATAGTGGTTGCTGTTCTATTATATGTTTCTGTTAACTTGTATGATAGTGGTTGCTGTTCTATTATATGTTTCTGTTAACTTGTATGATAGTGGTTGCTGTTCTATTAGATGTTTCTGTTAACTTGTATGATAGCGTATCGTGTTCTATTATATGTTTCTGCTAACTTGTATGATAGCGTATCATGTTCTATTATATGTTTCTATTAACTTGTATGATAGCGTATCATGTTCTATTATATGTTTCTGCTAACTTGTATGATAGCGTATCATGTTCTATTAGATGTTTCTGTTAACTTGTATGATAGCGTATCGTGTTCTATTATATGTTTCTGCTAACTTGTATGATAGCGTATCATGTTCTATTATATGTTTCTGCTAACTTGTATGATAGCGTATCTTGTTCTATTATATGTTTCTGCTAACTTGTATGATAGCAATTGCCGATCTGTGAGATGATTCTGTCAACTTTTATGATAGCGTATCATGTTCTATTAGATGTTTTTGTTAACTTGTATGATAGTGGTTGCTGTTCTATTAGATGTTTTTGTTAACATGTATAATAGTGGTTGCTGTTCTATTAGATGTTTCTGTTAACTTGTATGATAGCGTATCATGTTCTATTAGATGTTTCTGTTAACTTGTATGATAGCGTATCATGTTCTATTAGATGTTTCTGTTAACTTGTATGATAGCGTATCGTGTTCTATTATATGTTTCTGCTAACTTGTATGATAGCGTATCATGTTCTATTATATGTTTCTATTAACTTGTATGATAGCGTATCATGTTCTATTATATGTTTCTGCTAACTTGTATGATAGCGTATCATGTTCTATTAGATGTTTCTGTTAACTTGTATGATAGCGTATCGTGTTCTATTATATGTTTCTGCTAACTTGTATGATAGCGTATCATGTTGTATTATATGTTTCTGCTAACTTGTATGATAGCGTATCGTGTTCTATTATATGTTTCTGCTAACTTGTATGATAGCGTATCATGTTCTATTATATGTTTCTATTAACTTGTATGATAGCGTATCATGTTCTATTATATGTTTCTGCTAACTTGTATGATAGCGTATCATGTTCTATTAGATGTTTCTGTTAACTTGTATGATAGCGTATCGTGTTCTATTATATGTTTCTGCTAACTTGTATGATAGCGTATCATGTTCTATTATATGTTTCTGCTAACTTGTATGATAGCGTATCGTGTTCTATTATATGTTTCTGCTAACTTGTATGATAGCAATTGCCGATCTGTGAGATGATTCTGTCAACTTTTATGATAGCGTATCATGTTCTATTAGATGTTTTTGTTAACTTGTATGATAGTGGTTGCTGTTCTATTAGATGTTTTTGTTAACATGTATAATAGTGGTTGCTGTTCTATTAGATGTTTCTGTTAACTTGTATGATAGCGTATCATGTTCTATTAGATGTTTCTGCTAACTTGTATGATAGCGTATCATGTTCTATTAGATGTTTCTGTTAACTTGTATGATAGCGTATCGTGTTCTATTATATGTTTCTGCTAACTTGTATGATAGCGTATCATGTTCTATTATATGTTTCTATTAACTTGTATGATAGCGTATCATGTTCTATTATATGTTTCTGCTAACTTGTATGATAGCGTATCATGTTCTATTAGATGTTTCTGTTAACTTGTATGATAGCGTATCATGTTCTATTATATGTTTCTGCTAACTTGTATGATAGCGTATCATGTTCTATTATATGTTTCTGCTAACTTGTATGATAGCGTATCGTGTTCTATTATATGTTTCTGCTAACTTGTATGATAGCAATTGCCGATCTGTGAGATGATTCTGTCAACTTTTATGATAGCGTATCATGTTCTATTAGATGTTTTTGTTAACTTGTATGATAGTGGTTGCTGTTCTATTAGATGTTTTTGTTAACATGTATAATAGTGGTTGCTGTTCTATTAGATGTTTCTGTTAACTTGTATGATAGCGGATCATATTCTATTAGATGTTTCTGTTAACTTGTATGATAGCGGATCATATTCTATTAGATGTTTCTGTTAACTTGTATGATAGCAGTTACTGTTCTATTAGATGTTTCTGCTAACTTGTATGATAGCGAATCATATTATATTAGATGTTTCTGTTAACTTGTATGATAGCGAATCATATTATATTAGATGTTTCTGTTAACTTGTATGATAGCGGATCATATTCTATTAGATGTTTCTGTTAACTTGTATGATAGCAGTTACTGTTCTATTAGATGTTTCTGTTAACTTGTATGATAGCGGATCATATTCTATTAGATGTTTCTGTTAACTTGTATGATAGCGGATCATATTCTATTAGATGTTTCTGTTAACATGTATGATAGCAGTTACTGTTCTGTTAGATGTTTCTGTTAACTTGTATGATAGCGGATCATATTCTATTAGATGTTTCTGCTAACTTGTATGATAGCAGTTACTGTTCTATTAGATGTTTCTGTTAACTTGTATGATAGCGGATCATATTATATTAGATGTTTCTGCTAACTTGTATGATAGCGGATCATATTCTATTAGATGTTTCTGTTAACTTGTATGATAGCAGTTACTGTTCTATTAGATGTTTCTGCTAACTTGTATGATAGCGAATCATATTATATTAGATGTTTCTGTTAATTTGTATGATAGTGGATTGCTGTTCTGTTAGATGTTTCTGTTAACATGTATGATAGCAGTTGCTGTTTTACTACATATTAATGTTAATTTGTATTATAGCATTTGCTGTTCTATTATAAATAAAATAGATGCGGAAGTAGCTGAAGAAAAATTGGTTTTCCGCAAAAAACAATGAATGGTACCAGAGAAGCCATAAACTATTTGAGGATGTTGACTGGAAAATATGTAAAAGTTCAGAACCATGTTATTTGTATGTTTTAGACTACAAGAAAGCGTTTGACAGATTACAACAGGAACGGTTAATTACATGCCATTAAGACATAGGAGTAGACGGAAAGAGCATCAGACTTATTAGTAACTTGTCCTGGGAACAAGTGGCTACAATTAGACATGAAAATAATTATTCATTGCCCATAGAGATAAAAATGAGGAGTACGGAAGGGATGTGATGTCCCCAAACCTCTTAAAATTATCCACACAAAGAATTGTTAAACAAGTCGAACTGCCTAGACTTAACATGAATGTGGATACAAACCCTAGTGGAACAAGTGCAGAATGTGGTTTAGAGATTAATATCAAAAAACCACGAAAACTATTATAATTACCAGTGGAAAGGAAAAGCAATCAATAAACATCACAGTAAACAGGGAGATACTAGAACAAGTAACAAGTTTCTCATATATTGAACATGTAAAAACTGATTACGGCAGCAGTGAATCAGAAATCAAAAGAGAATAGGAATGGGCAAAAAAATGTTTTAAACAACATGAATTGAGTATTAACAGCCAGAGAGATTAACAATGCATTAAAATGAGAACTGTCAAACATTATGTATATTAAACACTACTGTAAGGTACTTAAGCCTGGACAATGAAGTAATTAGAAAGTCGAATAGAGGTCCTGGAGATGTGGACATACAGAAGAATAAGTCAAAACAAAAGCAATCAAATACAGAGGGTTTTTTTTTTTTTTTAAAGAAGAAAAAAGAAAAAAAACGTGAATGAAATGAGAGTTGATGAAAGAAATAAAAAAGAGGCAAATGAAATGTTTCGACCACGTTAAAAGACATAACACTTATAAACACCATCAACTTCGAATACAAGCAAGTAAGAGGTAGACAACGATATAAGTTGGGAAGATAACATGAAGAGATGGACGAATAGCAGTCTCACAGAATTGACAATAAAGACGAGAGACAGACAGTGCTGGAGATCCATTGCAGCCAACCTTCACTGACTGACTGATTGATCTCCGTTCTACTAGATGTTTCTGACCTGGATGGCTTGGCCACGTGGCATGGTCGACATAGGAACATGGAGCTAATCCACGACTCTGGTGATCGAGTGAGATGGCAGAACATGACCGCCCACGCTTATCGGCGTGGCACATGATGGATGGATGGAGATGTTTCTGTTAATATGTGTGATAGCACTTTCTGTTGTATCTGATGTTTCTGTTAATATGTGTGATAGCACTTTCTGTTGTATCTGATGTTTCTGTTAACTTGTATGACAGCTGTTGCAGTTCTATTAGCTATGTCTGTTAACATGTAATATAGCATTTGCTGTTCTAGTAGATGTTTATGTTAACGTGGCTGTATGGTGGCAGTGGCTGTTTTCTTAGATGTTTCTGTTAACGTGTATGATAGCAGTTGCTATTCCGTTAGATGTTTATGTTATTTTGTATAACTGTCACGAAAAATAAACTTGATGGTTCGATCTATGAAAAAAAAGAGACATTCGTCTGCACAAACACCGGCAACCCTTTTGATGTTGTATAGACCGAGGAACAAAATACGTCGCGTCAAATGTCTACCCCGGTCGGCAATTTGTTAACAAGTTGTTGCTCGAGACGAACAATAACGCCAGACGGTTGCCAAGGCGGTTGTTAGCCTTTGAAGTGTAGACGAATTGTCTGAATACACGTCGGTTGGATTGTGTGATGTAGGGGACATGATTCCCCAGATCCCAGACTAGCGGGACTCTCAGAAGTGCCAGGATCTTTGTTGTATGAGACAAACAATCTCCCAGATGAAAGGGGACACCAGCCAGATGTTCACATTGAGTTGGGAAAAATAAAGAGAAAAACAACTTCTCGACGCCTCTGCGTCTAGACAATTTGGTGACGTCACTCAAGCCCCGATATAAAACCAGTTGAGGTAAACAAGTTGGAGGAGTCGACCAAAAATTCTGAAATGTTAAAGATCGGCGCAGTATTCAGAGTTGTGTTAATTGAAAGAGACTATAGTGTCAAAGTGTTTATAATATATCGGCGGACATAGATCCAGTCTGTGATTGCATAGTCTCAATCATCAACCGGAATAGGCATATGGTATTCTATTAATCATATCTAACTTAGAGTATGATTAGGAATAGAGTACAGTACTGTGCGGTGATACAATGTATTATAGGTGCGGTGATAGAATGTTCTATAAGTGCGGTGCTAGAAAGTATTATAGGAGCGTCGGCACTAGTGTCCTATTGTATGGCTTTAACTAGCTTGTGTGATATATCATTTTACACAGGGAGTTGAGGACAATGTAGTGGGATAATAATTAGAGAGATTGAGGATGGTTGGGAGGGAGGAGGGGAATGTGAAATGGTAGCATCTTCCAGTAGGGCATCTGCTGGGTTTCTACCTGTTCCTTTATTCTTTCCTGGTGTTGCCATGTATCAGACCAATGTGATGAGCTATTTGGCCGTATGACAGAGATCGGATCTCTGTTATAGATCTGAGTGCTGCTATTGGCCTACACTCACCTAATTACGGTCAGGATTGAGTTGCTCTCACCATGATGTTCTCTACTCAACAGGTTCCACTTGAGTGTGAGATGATTTATTACGAAGAAGCAGTTTCAAAGTTTTATACAATGATGGCTCACGGAATGAAGACAGAGGTTACTGAGAGGCTTTTACACGGGGCTCAGAACCTAGTTGGTCTGCAGAAACCTGGCTTCTGCTGAGCCGGACTTGATGAACATAAGTGTTGTGTTTACTGAGTGATAAGCTTCATCACCGAAGATTCATAACTCATATACCAAGGACACACACACACACACACACATATATATATATATATATATATATATATATATATATATATATATATATATATATATATATATATATATATACCTAGAAACATTAATAGGTTGTTTGTTAAAGAGGGGGAAAATCTTATAATCAGAGACTTGTGAACAGTAGATTTTCCCAAGTGACATTTCAGTTAATTGAAAGATTCTCTGTTCAACAAACATTATTAAACAGAGTAACTTCACCGAGTTTGTTAGAGTGAAGACCAAGATCGAACAGTGTCTAACTGATGACCAGCATCCTGTTTGTTCGAGCGTTATCGGAGAAAGTCGTCACGTGGACGGAGAAACATCTTCTGGGTGGGGTTCACTGTCCGGAATACATGGTGCTGTTGTGTGCTCAGCACAGTGATGTAACAGACTTTGCTCCTGATTCACTGGTCTGATTCTACATACACATTAGAATATTCGACACACATTCTACACATTACACACACACACACACACACATTTCTCACACACATACTCTTTGCTTTAATAAATTAATTGTTGTATTTATTTGTTAAAGCTAGAGTTGTTGAGTATGTTGTGTTGGGGAAGAATGAGAGGGGGCATGATCCAGGGGTGAGTGAGAGTAAGAAAGAGGTGTCTACAGACTGAGGGAGTTTTGTGGACAGATTCTGGTGGTTTCTCTAGGACAATAATATTGGGTTTAAAAATTGTGGGTGTTGATTCCCCTCACTCCAGGGACGACACTAAAGTAATAAAGGACTACTAAGACAATTATTGGGGGCTCGTAAACGTGATCTTTGGACAGCGGGATCTCTTGACAGCGGGATCTCTCGTAAACGGGATCTTCTGACAACCGTTGTCTTTTGACACGGGATCTTTAGTTAGAGGACGGAGATATTGTTAGAGAGAGAATCTAGCTAGAGTTAATGTGGATAGGGGCTAAGAATCATATCTTACCTGTTCACACTTCACACGTCTGCATAAGTCTGTGGTCCTGATTTTGCTCTTATCACTGAGTGATTGTGTTGTGTTGTGGTCGTAAATATATAGATTAACTGTAATTGTTCATTATCTATATATTTATCTTGGGGTTAATCTACACTCTATCTGCTGACTTACCTCTCTGAAAGATGGCCACTCCTAAGCTAGATCTGGCAGAACTAAAGGCAACGGGGTAAGCAATGGGATTGTCGGGGTCTGCACTAACAGACTACATACAGGAGGTGGAGAGGGATTTTCGCCAAGCAGAAAGGGAAAATAGGAAGGCCGAGATGGAATTGAGAAAGATAGAGTTGGAGCAGAGCAGGAAGCTGAGCAGGCAGTTAAGATACTTGAAGTTGAGCAAGCTGCTAGGCAACTTGAAGCTGAGCAGGCAGCTAAGAAACTTGAAGCTGATCAAGCAGCTAAGGAATTTGAAGCTGAGAAAGCAGCTAAGAAACTTGAAACTGAACAGGCTGCTAAGAGATTGGAAGCTAAACAAGAATCTCAGAAAAGGGAGCACGAGTACCGGAAGCGGGAACTCGAGCTTAAGAGGCAATCTAGTGGGGAAACTGAGGGAGCAGTGGGAGGTTCCTCTCTCCCTGGCTCAACACCAGTATGTGGACATAGCTACCATGCTATGAAGTTCCCTCTAGTGATATACGAGGAGGACAAAGAGAAGATTGACCAGTACCTTCAACGATTCGAGGCTACGTCGGTTGCAATGGGTCTGGATTGTGACAAATGGAATCTCAAGCTATCCCAGGGATTACGCGGGACTGGTTACGAGGTTTATTCTCGCCTGCCGCCAGGAAACGAGAACAATTATGACGAGTTGAAAACGGCTCTGCTGAAACGAATCAAGGTTACGTCACATACCTACCGGAAAAAAATTTCGAGGAGCAAAACGAGAACCGGGGGAGTTGTTCACCGCCTATAGTCTGCTCTAAAAGCCTATCTCCATAAGTGGATGGATTTGGCTGGGTTCGCGCATGACTATGAGAGTCTGGAAGAGCTCATGGTAGTCGACCAGATGCGAAAGCAAATGTCGAAACCTCTCAGGACATTCTTGGGAGAACAAAGGGCGAAACGAATCGACATGGTGACGAAATTGGCAGAACGGTTCGTCGAGGTCCATGGGGAAGCAGAAAACCTTTTTACAAACACCAAAAGTCAGGAAAAATATAACCTGGAGAAAGCCAAGAGCACGGGAACTAAGAAGGTGGAACCATATGTTAAAACTTCAGAGGAGAGTTTGGAGAAGACGAAGGAGGGAAGCAAGAGCACTTTGAGCTCTACACAAAAACGACCGTGGTAGGAGAAGTGGTGTTCGATTTGTAAGTCACCTTCTCACAATACGAAGGAATGCAAATCGAAGGCTAAGAGCCCTCACTTCGCGGCATGTCAAGTGACTTCAACCCAGGTGTTCACTGAAAATGCCAAGGTCGACAAGGAAGCTCGCCACCAGGAGAGCTCACTAAAGTCCGGCACTAGAAAATCTAGGACAGGGAAATGGCGCAAACACTGCAGGTCGAATACGCACAGTGCTATTGACTGCAGGGGAAAATCAGGAGACTCTCAATTAGTCGTGTGCCAGGGAAACCTAAGGTGGAGCCCACCGAATAGGTCGAGGCCGAGGAAGAGACTCCAGACCAGGATAAACCACATGTAGTGGAATTGGTAGAAGTTAACGGTCGTCAAGTGGAGTGCTTGTACGACACAGGACTGGACGGGGAGGCCGTGATTTCTGCGGATCTGGTACATCCAGAACAATTCACAGGTGAAACCAGGGAGATACAGCCTGCACAGAAGAGTGCTGTAGCCATGAAATTGCCCATTGCCAGAGTGGAGATTCGGTCAAGATATGTCACCGGCACCATCAAGGCCGAGGTGTTGACCGATCCCATTTTTCCCGTAATCCTCGGTTGCCGGTAAGTCTTTCTGGGAATGCCCAGGGAGCCAATCCATATGGGAGCAATACAGACTCACTCTCAGACGAGAACGGATGAGGCAGAAGCAAATGTGACTAACCCACTGCCGGGGGAGTTGCGAACTGCCCAGAGTGAGGATGCTACTCTACGTCCTTGCTACAAAAAGCTGCAGAAAAGTGCTGATCCACCCAAACGGGGGCAGTACTATATGAAGAATAGGATACTCTACAGGAGAGCCGGAAGGGGAGACAACCTATATGGTCAGTTGGTGGTCCCGAAGGTCAACCGCTCTCAGATTCTTCATATGGGGCATACCATCTCATTCAGTGGGCATATGGGTATTGCCGCCACGATGCAGCGAATTTCCTGCCACTACTATTGGCCGGGAATGACAGGTGATGTGCGTCGGTATGTGAAGTCATGCCCTGAGTGCCAGAGGGTGGCACCGAAACACTGGACATCACCGGTGGTCTTGGGTGAAATGCCCATCATGAACTCTCCTTTCGAGAGGGTAGCCATCGATATTATGGGTCCACTTCCTAGGACTAGGAAGAGGAACATGTACATACTCACCATGGTGGATTGCTGTACAATGTGGGGTGAAGCCATACCGTTGACCACAATTGACTCGAAAAGAGTGGCGGATGCACTGATGGAGGCCTTTACTAGATTAGGCTTTCCTGATCAAATACTGACGGACAATGGGTCCCAGTTTTGTGGAAAACTAATGGAGGAGGTATTTAGAGTGTTCCACTCTAACCATATATATACCAGCCCGTACCACCCTCAAGACAATGGACAAGTAGAGCGTTTCAACGGCACGTTCATGGCAATGCTCAGGAAACTGGCACAGGAAAAACCTGATAGGTGGGTTGAATATATCCCAGCAGCACTTTTTCCTTATCGGGACGTACCTCATGGCTCAACAGGACTACCACCCGCTACGTTGCTGTTTGGTCGTCCAATCAAGGGACCGTTGGAAGCCATGTTGAGGAGTTGGACTGAAGAGGGGACGTCAGAAGAAGTGATCTCTTCTTACAAATATGTGGAGGAACTGAAAGAAAAACTTCACAAGGGATGGACTCTGGCAAATCAAAACTTGAAAAAAGCCAGAAAAAGACCGGAGGTCTAAAGACAGATCTCTAGATGTGGGAGACAAAGTCTTGTTGCTACTCCCAACGGGAAACAACAAACTGGAGATAGGTTGGTAAGGACCATTTCCCGTGGAAAGGGTGATATCCAGGACCAACTATCAGATCCGGATCCGGGGAAAGTCGAAGATTTTTCCATATCAATCTCTTGCGGAAATACGAGGAGAGATCCGGAGCCAAAGCAGCTCACCTCATGGCAAATGGCAGTTGCAGTGGAGACAGACGTGGGAACCAACGAGGGCAGGGAATATCCCCTGGTACACCAGGAAAGCTACAAGGATGTACAGGTTAATCCTGATCTGACTTCCCAGGAGAGGGAAAAGATAACCCAGGTTCTCAAGTCTCATAAGGAGATACTGACTGATAAACCAGGACGAACGAGGTTGGTGGAGTTCGAGATGACTTTGACCACACAAGAGCCCGTTCGCCAAAAGGTTTACCCAGTGCCATTCTCTAAAGAAAAGGCCCTGGAGGAGGAAATACAGAAACTGCTGGAGGATGACGTGATTGCGCCATCCACATCCCCATACAATGCGGGGGTGGTTTTGTTACGCAAACCAAGTGGAGAACACCGGTTGTGTATAGACTACCGACTTCTGAACAGTCATACACAATTTCAGGTGGAACCTTTGCCGAATCCAACTCAGTTATTCGCGAGGCTCCATAAGGCAAGGTATTTCTCAAAGGTGGATCTGAGTCGCGGGTATTATCAGATTCTGTCAAACCAGAGATTCGACCACTGCTGGCTTTCAGTACCCCCAGTGGACATTACGAATTTAAGGTCATGCCCTTTGGACTCAGCAATTCACCTAGTGTGTTTACTCGCATGATGAGGACTTTACTTGATCCTTTACAGGATCCGTCCATCATCTCATTCATGGATGATATTCTAATTTCCAGTGATAGCTTGGATGGACATTTACAATCCTTGGAACGAGTTTTAAATAGGCTCAATGAAGCAGGGCTTACTGCTCGCCCAACCAAGTGTATGATTGGTTACCAGACTCTGGAATTTCTAGGTCACACCATAACTCCAGGACACATTGTCCCAGAGGAAAAGAACCTAGAGAAAATCAGAAGTGCTCCAAGGCCAAAAACGAAGAAAGATGTGCGATCTTTTCTCTCGTTGTGTGGATTTTACCACAAGTTTATCCCACATTTCACTGAACTGTGAGCTCCATTAACAGAAACCTTTAAAAAGGGATTCCCGGACCAAATCGTTTGGACACCAGAATGTGAGAGTGCCTACAGTCAGTTGAAGGAGACCTTGGTCAGCAAACCTGTGTTACAGCTCCCGGACCTTTCCAAACCATTTGTGTTGAGAACGGATGCAAGTGGGATTGGAATTGGGGCAGCTTTGTTACAGGAAGGAAAAGACGATGCTTCAGTTTTGACACCAGTGGCATACGCAAGCAAGAAACTTCACCCGGCTGAGAGGAATTATTCGACCGTCGAGAGATAGTGTTTGTCTCTCGTATGGGCCGTGCAAAAATTCCAGCCCTATTTGTATGGAGTTCAGTTTCGAGTTCAGTCGGATCATCACCCCTTGATGTTCCTGGCCACTTCTCAGAAGCTCAACGCCCGTTTGATGCGGTGGTCGTTGCTACTTCAGCCATACCACTTTACAGTGGAGTATATACCTGGGAGATTAGATTTTTAATAGCATGCATCTTTCCCATTGAAACATACGCCTGTGAGACCTGGACACTTACAAAATAAGCTGAATAGCGCATAAATGCCTTTGAATATAAATGTTACAGACGAGTTCTAAGAATATCTTGGGTAAAGAAAAAAAAAACAAATGCATCCATACTTCAAGAGCTGAATATTGAAGAAGGTTGGCTATTAAAGACGATAAAACAAAGAAAACTGACATATTTTGGTCACTTGAAACGTCACGAAAGTTTGGAGACAACAATAATGGAGGGATATATGCCTGGGAAGAGAGGAAAAGGAAGGCCAAAGAGAAGATGGGTGCAGGATGTGGCGAATGGTCTCCAGATGGGTGTATCCGACGTGGGACATCTTGGTTATGATCGAGAGGTTTTCCGGAAGGTTGTTATAGGAGCAAGGTTCTGCAAAAGATATGCTACTGAATGAATGAGTAACTGTCCATATCCATCCTGTGGAAGATAGTTGTGTGATTAAATAAAAGGGTGGTGTTATATTTTATAATCTAAAAATACCTAGTTTGTTGTACAAAGGTTTAATATTAGTATATTAAAAGTGAGTGACATAGTAAAAGTCGTAATTTTATAATTGTAATCTGTCTATCTCCGTGTTGAGAGAAAGGGTCAGATTTGGGGGCTCTTCCAACCCTATACTGCCCAGCTGTTCATAAACAGTTAACAACAATCCAGGCACGTCTATACTAAGCCAGCTGTCCTTATACAAAATCATTTCAGGTACACATATGCTAGACCAGCTGTCCTTAAACTTAACTGCACCAATGCACACCTAATCTTGCCCAGTTTCCTAAGCAGTTAACGGAAAGTTTCACACTGAAAATGTCTCTGTAGGACACTGCTTATGTCGCCGGCTGAAAGAGCTTCTTCGATACTCTATTTGTGGTTTCATAGTTCAACGCACACTGTCTGATGACTATGTCCTGGCAACAGGTACTTTCATAGTCAACATATGGCTGCCTGGACTCCCACATCGTCAGGACAGTAAATCCGCTGAAGCAGCCGAACTAAGTTTTCTACAATTCACCCCCTTTCACAGCCTTCACTTTGGTGTGCTTGTTAAGAAACCATGAACCAGCATTCCGATGCCAGCTGACTGTGAGGTACTAGCTCAAACATAACATGTTTTGTAATTTAGTGATAGCGAAATTGTCCATTACTTAGATTCATATGCTACCACACAACAAATGCATGTTCTCAAATATTTTACTTTAACTTATTTACTGGTGGTATGCCACAGGTTTTTAATACTAAACTATGGCGGCCAGCCTGTGTCTGAATTCTTTCGAACTGTCTTCAATGTATGTATTGTCCATATTTATTACGAAATCATGATATTCAAAGTTTGTGACATGTTCAATATCTTCATTGCTCATTGTGATCTCTTGACGATATTTAGTTGTGTTCTTGCACATAATGCTTTGTTTTGTTTAAGTTCAGAAATGTCATTCTTATTTCTTACTATTTTCATACTAACCATGATGAGTTTTTCTTGGTATTGATTGATGACATTCCACGTTCCATCTTAAATTTCTCTTTGGCCCGATGGCAGAGCTGCCCGCGGTAGGACCACCATGAGGTTTATTGTCCTTATTGTCTATATGCCACATACGAGCTGCACCATTGTTCTATTCACTAGCTCAAGTCATGATTCGTCATTCGATCTTTGAGATTCTGTACTGTCTTTCATTACGAGTTTCTTATGATGCATACTGTGATAGTTTTCACTTCATTTCCACATATACATGGCTGGGGATGATGTCCTCACCCTATAGCAACGTTTTATGGTAAGTAGTGACCATGTTCTGTATTACTCATGCAGCAGCAAAAGGCGACCCAGAGGGGCTTATTCCGATGGAAACTCTGTCTCCAGACCTGCATTTGCCATACTGTCAAGGTGGCGGGGTAGGGGTATTCCCTATCAAAGGAGAGGTAAGGTGCCTCCTTCCCCCCGCTAGCCTACGGGACACCATTGGGCAAGGTGGAGTACCAGTTTAGCCCCCCGATCAGGGTTACGTGAAGCCATGCGTGCAGGTGGTGGATGAAGTTGAAGAGCAGCCAACAGATAGTTGTAGGTTATAGGTTATGGTCTCCAGCATAACGACGGTAGGCAGAGGATCTTTTTTTTTGGGGGGGGGGGGGATGGCTAAGGTCATCGACCAGTATGGTCACTGCTAGGAAGGAAAACAATGGCAACCTAACTTCTTTACAATTGCCAAGAATATCATATACTGCAGTCTTATCGATAATAAGAGAAACGGTGTAAATGGGTGCTCCATAGAAGCAGCCTCGCCCGGTAGGGATGATCATGTGCACCTGGTGACTCCAGACCGTCAGCAGGTGACTGAGTGCAAAAGAGTATCAACATTGACAGTAGGAACTTGGTATATAAGAACTATGAGTGGGGATGGCAAAATTTCATAACATTAAGAATGAAATGAGAAGATTAAATATTAACCTATATATAATGCAAGACCAGATGGACAGGAATGAGCATTATAACATCTGAGGAATATAGAATAATCTATTCTGGTGGAGAGAAACAACAGCGAGGAGTAGCAATTATAATGGATACAGAGAGAGCAAAATCGATGGAAGGATATTGGACTGTATCAGACAGAGTGTTACTGGTGACGTTTAGTGGAAGACCTTTTGATGTCAACGTCATACAAGTTTATGCACCAGCAGCAAACAGTAGTGATGACAGCATTGATGAATAGTATAATGATTTAGAGACAGCCTTCAATAAATGCAAGAATTCTGAAGTGCATATCATAATGGGTGACTTGAATGCCAAATTTGGAAATCAACAGGACGGATGCATAGTAGGCAAGTACAGTCTATGGGAACAGAATGAAAGAGGTTGCAGACTTCTACAGTGGGCAAAAGAGCATGATTTGATTATTGGAAACACCTGGTATCAACAGCACCCAAGGAGATTATGGTCATGGAGGAGTCCTGATCATAAGATCAGAAATCAGATTGATTACATTCTCATCAACAGAAGATTTCGAAATGCCTTAAAAGTCGCAAAAACTATACCAAGCGCAGACTGCTACAGCGACCATAGATTAATCTTAAGCAATTTACATATAAAATTAAAGAAAGTCAAATATTCACCAAGAAACACAACATGTGATCTACAGGCACTGAAGAATGAGGAAATAAAAGACAAATTCAATGTAGAGGTAAAAAACAGATTCGATGCATTGTCGGATATGGAAATATTATTTCAAGACGTCAGTGACTAATGGGAAATATTAAAGAAATCAGGCAACCAAGCTGCAGAAACAATCATCCCAAAAAATAAAGATGATAGGACGCAAGAAATGATTGACGGAAGACATGTTAATACTCATGGAAGTAAGAAGAAATAACAAAAAGAAAAAAGAAAAATATGAAGAGATTCACAGGAAAATTAGGAAACTTTGCAAATAGGCAAAAGAATCATGGCTTGATGAAAATTGCAAGGGAACTGAAAACCAACACAACACCCGGAATACCAAATTAATGCACAAAAGAATTAATGACATCACTAACAAAAGAACACACACATCAACGGGTTGTCTAAAAACCAAAGATGGCAAAATCATAATAGAAAATCAGATTTTACATGCGTGGTCAGATTATGTGAAAGACCTTTATGATGATATAAGAGAAGAACAATATGATCATCGGAATAATAATTAAGGACCATCGGTTTTGAAGATGGAAGTTCAGAATGCTATTAACCATGTGAAAACTGGCAAGACTCCGGGTACAGATAACGTCACAATAGAAATGATCAATGCCTTAGAAGAATATGGAATATACCAAGTCACCAGACTGCTGAACGCAATATACGATACTGGAGATATACCTCCTGAATTATGTAATTCTATATTTATTGCAATCCCGAAGAAATCAGGAGCCTTGGAATGCGATCAACATTGAACAATTAGTATAATGAGCCACATCACGAAGATTCTGCTGAGAATTATCATGCAAAGGGTTAGAAAGAAAATCCATCCATCATGTGCCATGCCGATAAGCGTGGGCGGTCATGTTCTGCCATCCCACTCGATCACCAGAGTCGTGGATCAGCTCCGTGTTCCTGTCTCGACCATGCCATGCGACTAAGCCATCCAGGTATTTACTTCTCGGTATTCCCCTTGGTCTCCTCCCTTCGATCTTGCCAGTTGTCACCAAGTTTTCCAAGTCATTTCTTCTCATTGGAAGAAAATACAACCCGAAAAATAAGACTGTACTTGTAGAGTACTCTCTGACCCAGTGACTAAAGCTTTTGTGCACTGGCGGTGAGGTCATAATTTTGGTTGTGATTATTCAGAAGTTCGTGTCGAGTAAGACCATACTCTGCTCTTGCAAAAGATAGGTGCTGAAGACGGAGGCAGCCAGCCAGGAAGCGCACCACATAAATCAGGCTGCCACGCAACTACGCGTAATGAAATATGTCGACTTCTGCTATATGTTATAGTGCTCACTCTGCTTTGGCCCCCCAGGTAGGTGCAGTGCTGGGCCCTATGCATCGTAAGGGTCTAACCACAACTACTGGAGGTCCTTCTCAGATGTCCTGTGGAGCCAGGGGGTCTGACAATAGAGCATCTGGCCGTATTAAACAAAGACTTAAAATAATGCACTGGAATGCTGAGGGTGTCAAGGAAAGAATAGAACTAGTAAACATCTTGGCCCAAGAAAATGTAAGCGTATATAGCTTGAAAGAAACACACCTCAACGAAAATATAGCCTTCAAAATCAGCGGCTACCAGTGATGCCGATCTTACCGAAAGGACAGGCGAAAGGGTGAGATACTGACCCTTGTCAAAAATAACATCCCTGCTTCCCAAATTGAAGTTTACATGGAAGGGGCTGAGTATCAGGCAGTTAATCTTAAGACTGACAATACTGACTTTCACTTGATCAATTACTACTGTCCAAATGACCTACCAAGGGCACTGGACACACTACCATTAAAAGGAAAAATGATTGTGTGTGGCGATTTTAACAGCCACTCGCAGAGCTGGGGTTATGATCACATGGACAAGAGAGGAGAGAGACTGGAAGACTGGCAAGATGAGAATAGATTCATCTTGATTAACAAGCCGTTGGATCCACATACCTTCTATTCGAGATCATGGCACACTACAACTACACCTGACCTGGATTTTCATTCTCCAGACCTAGAGTGAAACATTAAAAGAATTGTTGGGAAACAGCTAGGTGGCAGTGACCATCAGCCAGTCTTTCTAACTGTAGAAAATGAGCTTGTAAGTTAAAGCAGCACTTTCTCGAGGTGGAACTACAGGAAATCATACTGGGCAATGTACAAGCTTCGCACCATCATACCTGGTTAGAAACCTGAACACTGAGAGGAACATAAAGTAGTTGAAGAGTTTGGGAAATGCTTACTACAGGCAGCACGAGAAACAATACCAAGAGGAGCCCGTAAACATTATAAACCCTACTGGAGTAGTGAACTGGAACAATTGCATAATGGTGTGGAAGTGTGTAGAAGGCAAGCTGAAGCCAAGAGCACCACAATAAATACCAGCACGCAAAAGCCAAATTTCAAAGGGCCCAGCTGCAGGCTAGACGGAAAAGCTTGCAGGAGAAAACAGAGTCACTGAACTTTGAAAGCGACACAAGGAAGTTGTGGAAGCTAATAAAACAGCTTAACAATGAGGGTTCCGGACGAAACTCACAAATTGCACTACATAAAGACGGAAACATCTTAACAGGAAAGCAAGCAGCTGACCATTTTGCGGACTCTTTCGGACAAGATAACAATATCGAAATTAGTCCAGAGAAACAACAAGAGATTCGAGAGAAATGGCAACAGACAGGACAGAAGGAAATAGTACATGAGGTTATGGAGGCACCTTTCACGATCAGTGAACTGGAGCTAGCAATATCAAAACTGAAAATGAGAAAGTCACCAGGAGCTGATGGTATCTCCAATGAAATGATCAGAAACCTAGAAACAGAAGCCAAAGCAAAGCTGTTACAGGTCTTCAATAACACCTGGAACTTAGGCAAGGTTCCACAATCCTGGAGAGAAGTAATCATGACACCCCTCCTAAAATCTGGGAAAGATAGTTCCATTGCCTCCAGCTACAGACCAACTAGCCTCACCAGCTATCTCTGCAAAACACTCGAACGCATCATCAATCACAAACTACAGTGTTACATTGAAAGTGAAAACATCCTTGTGCCACAACAGGCTGGCTTTAGGCAGTGCTACTCTACGGAAGATCAGACAACCTCAAGAAGTTGAGGATGCATTCCAAGAGAAGAAGCTGGTACTTGCGGCATAGATAGATCTGAAGAAAGCCTTTGACAAAGTCTGGAAAGAAGGTCTGATGAAGAAACTGAGAAACTGTAAAGTCAATGGAAGAATGTACAAACGGGTGAAAGCATACTTGCTCAACAGAAGAGCCCGAGTACAGATAGACGGTCTCAAGAGGAAGAAAGTACTACTGCGTCACGGTGTTCCGCAGGGTGGAGTCTAGTCCCACACACTTTTTCTAATCTTCATGAATGATCTCGTTGCTAATCTACCCGATGGATTTAAAGCGGCAATGTACGCTGATGACCTGGTTCTATGGAGCACGAGTGAACATGCATCAGTGGCCACCATATTGCTAAAGAGAGCGAACTCCATGGAAATATGAACATAGACTATCGCTACAAATCCAAACAAAAGTGAAAGCAAAATTTGACAAGAAAGAACAGAACAGTGTGCAGCGCAGAACAGCCACTCTCAGCTTCCTTGATGACGAATACCCACATGATCTCTGGATCCGAGTCTACACAGATGGGTCAGCGCAAAATGCTGTTCGAAATGGAGGAGCGGGAGTGTATATAGAATAACCAAATAATACTAGGGACACGGCCAGAGTTCCAACAGGAAAGTACTGCCATAACTGCGATGCTGAAATTGAGGCAATCAAGATATTAATAGAGAAATTACAAAATACCAGCCATGGTAGACAACCTCTGGTGATATTGACAGATGCAAAATCAGTAATAGAGGCACTCCTGTCTGGGAAATTACCAGTTCTAAGGACACTACTTTCTGAACTTAGTCAGCAAAAGGTCACTATGCAATGAATATCATCCCAGTGTGGAGTACCCGGAAGTGACATAGCTGATCGATTTGCTAAGGAAGGAGCAAAAGAAGAACAGCCTGATGTGCCCATTACATT
The DNA here is from genome assembly GCA_014155875.1 of Cepaea nemoralis. Taxonomy (NCBI): domain Eukaryota; kingdom Metazoa; phylum Mollusca; class Gastropoda; order Stylommatophora; family Helicidae; genus Cepaea; species Cepaea nemoralis. Next base: position 57,624 of record JACEFZ010019206.1, read on the forward strand.
CCACCAAAAGAAAAGAATGATCAAATCAGTCACAAGGCCACCAAACCCTACTCAAGACGACTACCACGTTATGGACAGACCAGAACATGTCATTATTCTACGCCTCAGAACAGGACACAATAGATTACGCAACCACATGTATACAAAATTCAAGATTGGTGACTCAGCCATGTGCACATGTGGTTTGGCGTCGCAGACAGCAGAGCACATACTCCAGGACTGCCCAAACTACAACATATCCAGGCGAACCTTCTGGCCTAGAGAGACAACAGTGGAAGATAAAATCTATGGACCGCTGAGTGAACTAAAAAAGACTGTTAGATTCATACAAGAGACAACATTGCAGTTATAGACATATTTCAAGCGAACAAAAGAAGAAGAAGAAGAAGAAGAAGAAGAAGAAGAAGAAGAAGAAGAAGAAGAAGAAGAAGAAGAAGAAGAAGAAGAAGAAGAAGAAGAAGAAGAAGAAGAAGAAGAAGAAGAAGAAGAAGAAGAAGAACGAACGAACGAACGAACGAACGAACAAACTTTATTTTCAAAGGGTTAAGAATTGGGCACGCAGGCCCGTCTAACATTCTGCCCTTCTATCACTCTCTTTCATACATTATTTCATTCACACATCATTCAAGGCTAACAAAGAACAGCAACAATATAAAAGATATGCATTATAAAGGCATGGGCAAAATGCGACATCAAAACTACACGACACAGTAATATTAGATAATGGTCTGACACTTGTTATTAGCCATGTGGAATATACTGGCCTACAAAAGGGGACTGGCTGTTATATTAGGGTTTTGTTATTATTATTATTATTATTATTATTATTATTATTATTATTATTATTATTATTATTATTATTATTATCTCTATTATTAAGGGGGAAGGTAATCCGTATTGAGATAGTGTTCGAATAATTTGCGATTATATGAATAGGGATTGGTGATGTCTTTGATTTCTTGTGGAAGATTGTTCCACAGCTGAGCTGCAGAGTACGTTAAGCTTGTTTTGTATAAGTCAATCCTAGGCTTCGGAATGTGTAGTATATTTAAACGTTTACTGTGTCTAGCATTATATTTAAACAATGGCCAAAGGTAATTTGGGGCATTCCGATGCAGGATTTTGTGAATTAGTTTAGCTTTATTGAAAAGCAGGCGTTTGCGGAATGGTAGTAACTGAAGGCGTTTATACAGGCTAGGATTGTCAGATAAATGTTTGCTATAAATTAGACTCATGGCCCGTTTCTGGAGTGAGTAAAGTCGCTTGGTGTTTGAATTAGAACAACCGTCCCAGATTGTGGAGCAGTAGTCAAAGTGTGTCTGTATATGAGAAGTATAGAATAGTTTCCTTGTGTCCTCATCAAGGAAGTTTTTAATTTTGGCGAGTTGGTAGACTTTTTTAGCTGTTTGTTTAATGAGCGCTTGAACGTGGGAATTAAAGGTTAGGTTTCTATCAATTATTAGGCCTAGTGTTTTGTGCTCAATTACACTTTCTACTGGCATGTTATCGATGTGAAGTTGAAGTGATGTGTGTGAGCTTAGAGTTTGAAGTCTTTGTCTGGTTGTTAATAACATTGCTTTTGTTTTAGTGATGTTAATTTGCATACGGTTTGAATAGCTCCACCTAACTATATTATTTAATTCTTGTTGTAAAGACGACTCCAGTAAAATACAGTTTTCAGCGTTTGTGTACACTGTACAGTCATCTGCAAATAGATCGCAGGACGACGAAAGATGTAAAGGTAGATCGTTAATATATATGGTCAATAATAGAGGGCCAAGAATAGAGCCTTGCGGTACTCCAATATTGAAGGTAATGGTTTGAGACAGAGATTTATTATGTGATACTACTTGCTTTCTGTTTGATAGAAAAGATGATATTAGAGTGACTACATTAGGGCCAATTTTCATTGTCTCAAGTTTTTTAATTAAAATAACATGGTCTATCATATCAAATGCTTTCTTGAAATCAATAAACACAGTTCCACATAGACTGTTGTTGTTTATATTCTGGTGCCAATTTTCTATCATGTTTGTTAGGGCCGTATGGCAAGAATATTTTGGTCGAAATCCTGATTGGCTGTCAACAATAAGCTTGTTGCGAACTAAATACTGTAATGTTACTTTATGGATGTGGTTTTCTAGTGGCTTAGATAGTGATGATAGTAAGGAAATAGGTCTGTAATTGTTCGGGAGACCATTGTCCAATGAACCAGATTTAAGAAGTGGGTACACTTTAGCGATTTTGAGAGCAGATGGAAAGTGGCCTTTGGTGAGACACTGATTATATACATAGGTTAGTGATGTACAGATCACTGGCGCAGCACAACGGAGAATCCGGTTGCTGATTCCATCTAACCCAGATGAGGTTGTGTTTTTTTAGGTTACTGAGGTAAGTGAATACTTCAGTGATTGTCATTAGCGGTATGTCGGAAAGAATATCGCGGGAGCATCTATTCTCGCAAAACGATGACAATAAAGATAAGTTGCAAGGAGAATTAGGTATTGAAGCCTTCAACTGGTCTATGTCAGTTTGAAAAAAATTACTGAATTGGTCGCATGTAATATGATTTGATGGTAAAGAATTTCGGAAGTTATACTTGTTTGTCAAGGTGTTAAATGCCTTCCATATATCCTTACTATTTGTTTTATCCATTACTAAGTTCTTAAAGTAATTTTTCTTTTCCTGTCGTATGTTATATTGAACTTTGTTTCTAAGAGTACGGTATGCACTGAGATCCCGCTTTTTATGTGCTTTATCTCTGTCTCTCATAATTTCGAAGTATTTCCTGGGTGATCCAAGGTGGCTTGACGTGGTGTTTTACTCGAACTTCCTTGACTGGCACATGTCTATCAAAAACATCAATAAAGGTTTTCATCCAGAATTCCAGAGCATCATCCGGGTCAGGAAGCTGATAAACATTGTCTAGAGGTGAACTGAGCAAGTCCTGTAAAAATGCGTTTTGGTTGAAATTTTTGTAATTTCTATATTTTACACTTATGTGTTTATGTTTAGGAGTTTTAATTCCTTTTTTAGACCACGTGCAGCATATTGGGTAGTGATCGCTCATTGCACAATTGGGTACGGTGCATTCTATGATGTTGTCTGAGCAAGTTACATAAATGTGATCTATGACTGTTGAAGATGACTTTGTTACTCTAGTAGCTTGTTGTACTATTTGTTGGAAATTGTATGATGCAATTATATTTCCCCATATTATGTTGGATTTGTTGGTGTCAATGTTAAAGTCTCCGAGTAGTATAATTTCCTTCACAGAAGCGAAAACCACATCCATCGTGGTAGTGAAGTTTTCGTACCAGACGTGTCCAGCACTGGGATTTCGATAGAGGTAGCCAATTATCAGGGGTGTGCGATTTTGAAGTATTAGCTATAACCAAATACATTCTATTTCGCAAGTTTCAAAGTCTAGCCTACGGTGAGCATTTAGTAAATTAGAAACATAGGTTACTATGCCTGTCTCTTGTTTCCTACAGGGATCCCTTCTAAAAACTTTGTACCCTTTAATAGAGATGTCCTCATCTGAAATTTTATCATTAAGCCTACTTTCACTAAGGCCGAATAAATGAAAATTTTGATTAAGAATAGAAGATAACTCTGGTAGCTTGTTAAATAAGCTGCAAATGTTTAAGTGTCCAAGGCGTATTCCTGACTTATTGAGCCAGTGTTGCCACTTCTCAGACATTTCATCCATGAAGAAATTGTAAATTAATCAAAGTTAAGCAAAAATACAAGATCATAAAAAAAAATCATAATTACATTAACTTACAAAATATCAGTAATACAAATCGATAAGTAAATGACAATATTATAACGATATAACTAATTAGACAAACGAATATAATGCAAACAAGGAACAAAACGAATTAAAGAACATACAACAAATAATTAACCTGAAAAACTACTTCACAAGCTCAACTGTTATCCAAAAGAATCAATAAATGACTATACAAGTCAATGTCTCTGTTTAAAGCGGGGAGTGAAGACCCCCTCACTCAGAGTATTAACGCGATAAAAAGTATTATAAAAGATATCAACGTGTCAATCTCTGTGACTTCAATACGAGTCAATGTTTACAGCCACGTACAATCTAATACGTTGCTATATAAATCAATAACCAAGTATGCGCATAAACTTTCTAGGAGAGGCTCTTTCTTGTACCGCGATCCGGTGTTGCTTTGTGCTGAATTGCTAGTAAATACCATGCTGTGTTGGTCCTTGGTACATCGACATCATAAATGCCTGCCGAAGTGAAGCTGGGCTAAACCGTGTGAGGTATAACAACTCTGGGTTACAATGGAATGGATACTGTTGATTTCTCACGGGTGTGTAACGACTTCCAACTACAGGCTCTGATTCGTGGCTAACAGGAGGCTGTGGTGGCACGTTGTTGTTACTACTGGATTGATCCTTGCTGTGGAGAAGAGGGAACGTATCTTTATAATTATCACCCTCCTGTGTGAAAGAGGGCGTATTGTGCGGATTTGGTGTGGTAGAAATGTTCCGTCTGGCTTGGATATCAGGTGCCGTGGTTATGAGTGGTCTGCTCTCTTCTGGCCTATTGGTACTTGATGTGGTGGCAGTATGTCGTCTGGCTTGAGTTTGAGGTGGTGTAGCTAAAAGTGTCCTACGCGATCCAGTATTGGATGTAGGTTGTGTACGTTCAGGGTATTTAATATTTTTGGCGAGCAAGCTGGTGCCCAATGTAGACAAATGTACTTGATCCTTATAAAGACGCTTTTTAGGTGCTCCTGACTGTGAAGTAAACACCGGTGTGTTGTTGGTGAACTGTATGTTGTTGTGAGAACAAAACTTCTGCAATATGTTGTTATTTATGTCAGCTAGACGACGCTGGAATCCATAACTCGGTGATATGATGGAGGAGAAGAAAATGGACGAGTTAGGAAAAATGTGACGTAATCCGTTCAAGAGCGCCAGCAGTTGAGATGTTGTTATTTGCTGGTTGTTCATGGTGTCATTGATACCAATATGAAGAAGAAGAAGAAGAAGAAGAAGAAGAAGAAGAAGAAGAAGAAGAAGAAGAAGAAGAAGAAGAAGAAGAAGAAGAAGAAGAAGAAGAAGAAGAAGAAGAAGAAGAAGAAGAAGAAGAAGAAGAAGAAGAAGAAGAAGAAGAATATGGGTTTGTAGAAGACAAGGGCACAGTAAATGATGTGTATATACCGAGAACAGTAATTGAGCGTTCTATAGAAGCGTTCTTTAGAAGTAATCAATCAATCATGTGCCATGCCGGAAAGCGTGGGCGGTCATGACTCGCCATTTCACTCGATCACCAGCGTCGTGGATCAGCTCAGTGTTCCTGTCTCGTCCATGCCATGTGGCCAAGCCATCCAGGTATTTTCCTCTCGGTCTTCCTCTTGGTCTGTTCCCTTCGATCTTGCCAGTTGTCACTAAGTTCTCCAATCCATTTCTTCTCATAACATGTCCAAAAAATTTTGACTGTCTACGTCTAATTTCTCTAATCAATTTACGATTTTCATTTGTCTCCTGTAGTACTTGGCCATTTTTCTGTCTGTCCATGGCATTCTTTGCATTTTCTTCAGAAACCACATTTCTGCAGCCATCAGATGTTTTTCAGCTTGTCTGCAATCAATACTGTATCATCTGGATATCTAATGTTATTGATATTTCGTCCCCCAATGCTGATTCCATTTATATCTTCTAGAAGTAAACAAAGATCGATATCTTTGCTGTATTGACTACACAAAGGCTTTCGATAAAGTGAGACAGGTCGACATGATAAGGATGCTTGAAGATCAACAAATTGATGGAAAAGACCTTGTACTTGTAAAAAAATATATATTGGAAACAACAAGCTACCATCAGAATTGATAACGATGTAGGTCAATATCAGCCTATTAAAGAAGGTGTGAGACAAGGTTGTGTAATGTATCCAGATCTTATTTTCCGTGTACAGTGAAAATATTTTCAGAAATATAGAAGATATGGAAGGAATCACAATTGGGGGACGATACATCAATAAATTAGATATGGAGATGATACAGTCTTGATTCCAGACAATGAACAGGACCTGCGACGTTTAGTATTTGCGGTTGTTGCAAACAGTGAACAACTATAGTATGTCCCACAAAGAATGCCCTCATTCACGATCAATTATTTTGAAACTGTCTGTTGCATCGCTATGAAATTTTTCCTGCCGTCTTATATTTACCCCCACCCAAGGAATATGTCTTTGATAGTTCCAAAAGCAACTTAAATCATTGAAAGCGGCAACATTTCTTTGATGTTTTGGGGGAAATGTAGTGAATTCACGCTAACAAACTAGTCTTACAGTAAACCACGTATTTCTGGTAAAGACACAAGTACAGGCGTAGCCAAGTTCGCATGGGAGTGGGTGCAATAAAAAAGTAGCTTAAAGTAGCATTGCACCGGGTTTTTATCCCATATGGCTGAGTCTCTTTCCGCAGGGCGGAAATCGTGTTCACAAAGCACGAACTCCGTATCTCCAGCGACGGCCCTCTGGAGTCTCCAAAAAAATGCACTCGTGAAATGAAGGAATCGAACATACAACCCTCGGAGCCCGAATCAGACGGCTTGACCACTTCACCACGGAGATTCCCGAGAGGGGTGCAATGTGTAATATTAGTAAAGACAGAGAATGTACAGAGGTATGGGGTAAATAATGTGTAAATTGACAGGAAAGTAGAAGGAATATATTTCTTACCTTATTTTTCATTTCCTTCTTGTTTCTTCAGCTGCTGGTTAATAATTGTACACAAGTATTCATGTTACTAGGATGCATTTAGCTTTTTATATTGAGCTCGTGAAAGCTTCCAAATAGCTGTGCGTTAATGTGCGTATGGAGTGACCAGAAATGATACCGCAATTTAGTCATCATGTTTCCATTTTTAAGGTTCTGTTCAGCTGTCTGTGTAGTTTGTTCACACGTACACATGGGTGACAGACCCACTGTGAGTCTTCGTGACAGACAGACAGACAGACAGACAGACAGACAGACATATATTATTATATAGTATTCTCGAGCCAATCTCTAAATACATTACCATTAATCTTATTATGATAATCCCTATTGTCTGTATGCTTTGATACGAACACGAGCCCAGCATTCTCTTGCAAGCCATCATGCGTATTACCAGCATGGGCCATGACCAAAAGCTGTCCTATACTACTGGGCACATATCGCTTTATCTGTCCATCCACTGATTGCCATTTCTTATCACTTGTGGGGTGCGCATTGATCCACATTTCATCCAAACACACTATGCCATAATTTTCTTTGCGCATTTCCCTTATTTCACGTAGGTATCTGCTTCTCATGGCTCCTAAATGCGGTTGCAAAGATTATTTCTGCCGCCCTTGTACTTTCAAATAGTGAAGATAATGTCCTTTTAATTTTCCACAAAGTTGTTTTGAATAGCTCTATGTTATTGTTCTTTCTGAACCAAATCCTAAGTTTTCTTACAGTCACTGTTTCTTTGGCATCCAGCATTTTTATAATGCTGGATAATCCTGGATATAAAATCCAAAATTTTTATAATTTTAGGAGTCTCTGTGGCGAAGTGGTCAAGCCTTTTGACTCGGGCTCCAAACGTCGTGGGTTCGATTCCAGTTCACGAGTTAAATTTTTCGAAGACTTCTGTGGGTCGTCGCTAGAGCTGCGGAGTTCGTGCTTTGTGCGATGCTTTCCGCGCTGCGGAAAGAGACCGAACCATATGGGATAGAACCCGGTGCAATGAAGTCGACCCTGTCGTATATCAAGCGACTTTTTAAAGCATTTTTATAATAGCTCGCCTTATGACATCTTTGTCAAAACTGTCTACAATAATCTTTCTACCTACCGTTTGGTTATTGCGTGGTGGTTTAATTCCAGATTCTTGCACCCTTTGACAAAATGCCCGTTTACTCAAGCCCAATGCATGCATTGTTCTTTTTTCGGAATTTGTAATAGTATAAAACAGTTTCTTGCGATCAGCTTCTTGACAAAAATATGTGTACAACTTCATAGCGATTCTTTGAAGTGTACAATTTCGCATTAAAGCCCATTGAAAAATATTCACACATTTCAACGTTAGCGATAAGTGATAAGATTATAAAAAAAATATATATATATATATATATTAATCAGGTTTCATGAAATAACCCACATTTTGAGACACCTCTGAACAGTCTTAGTTTGAACAAAGCGGGGGGTTGGCAAAAGGCCAATCCTGTGAAAACACGTACAATATTCAAAATTGAGCCCTGATTGTCTGGCTACGCTGTAATACATTTAAAATTATGAATTTCATGTCAGACCCGTAAATTATATATCTCATATAAACAAACTTTGAAATCTGCTGTAAAATCTCCAGAACAAAAAAATTTTTGTTGGGTGGACATAATGATATAGTTATATACTAAATTTCATAATTTTCCCTCAGTTGGTTACTGAGATATTGATGTTTATATTGCGGCAAACAAATGTGGATATACTATAGGGTTAGAAATGAATATTAAGAAGTCACAGATTATGGTCGTCACTGGGAAGAAGGAAATACCACAATGTGATATACGAGTAAATCGGCATATTCTTAAGCAAGTGAATCGATAGAGCTATCTCGGCACAGTCATAACATCTGATGGGAGATGCCTTGAAGAGATTAGAACAAGAATTGCCATTGCGAAGGTAGCATTTTGCAAGATGAAAAACATACTGACAAATAAAAAGATATTAATTGAAACGAGAAAAAGAGTGTTGAAGTGCTACATAGAACCTATACTTTTGTATGGATGTGAAGCATGGACAATAAGCAGTCAAGATGAAAAACAGCTGATGGCTGTGGAAATGTGGTTTCTGAGGAAAATGCAAAGAATACCATAGACAGACCGAAAAACCAATGAACAAGTCGCTTAAAAGTCGCTTAAAAGTCACTTAAAAGTCGACAGGGTCGACTTCATTGCACCGGGTTTTATCCCATATGGCTCGGTCTCTTTCCGTAGCATGGAAAGCGTCGCAGAAAGCACGAACTCCGTAGCTTTTAACGATGACTCACAGGAGTCTCCGAATCATTTAACTAGTAAACCGAAGGGCGCGGTCCGGAATTGAACCAAAAACCTTCGGAACACGAGTCAAACGGCTTGACCACTTCGCCACAGAGACTCCCAATGAACAAGTCCTTTAAGAAACAAATAAAGATCGTAAACTGATTAGAGTCATTAGAAGTAGAGAGTCAAAATTGTTTGGGCATGTTATGAGAAGAAATGACTTGGAGAACTTGGTGACGACTGGCAAGATCGAAGGGAAGAGGTCAAGGGGAAGACCGAGAAGTAAATACCTGGGTGGCTTGGCCGCATGCCATGGTAGAGACAGGAACACGGAGCTGATCCACGACTCTGTGATCGAGTGAGCTGGAAGAACATAACTGTCCACGCTTTTCGGCATTTCACATGATGGAACTTTTGACCTTTTCTTTTCATCGAGTTTTGGATCATTGTGGAATTTCTCAAACTCTCCGGCACTTTTAGAGAACACTTTAGTACTGTTTATCTGAAATATCCCTATCTACCTCTTTACAACTGAATATTTTCTTTATATGCTGGCGCACTTTAAATAACTATTCATGTATGCGCCTATTACGGTCAATCACCTGCGGCAGTTTTCGGTACACTTTACGTGTTTGCGTAATTTTATTTCAGTGCAACGACCTAGGAACCCAAATCAATTTTAAAAATTCGAGTTGGTGCGAATGGAACCCATGACCAGTGGCACGGCAGACAAGAGTCTAACCATTACGCTACCGCGGATCCTATGAATAAACTGAAGGTTGTATTTCGTAAATTGTAAGTCACCAAGCTATCTACAGATATGTGCTTAACGAACAAGACCGTGAACATAAATACGATGCTGAGGTACGTCCACATAACTCTTGTTACCAGCTGCCAGAAACTAGTCTATATATAGTCCATCTTCTCGCCCCTGTATGCCGCAGATCTCCTCTTTCTTTCGCATATCCTTTTACAGGACATCGCTGTCAACATCAGCATTTGTCAGCTGATTGTTGATTTCTTGGCAAGATTACGCTCAGTAGTTTGCCATTGCTTTCTGACCGGCCGGCTCAGTATCCCGCAAGTCACTAACGCGGGTAGAACCGCTTCCAGTTCTCGCGCGCTGTGTGACCCTGCGTGGATAAACGGGATTACGAAGAAAGTCGTGTAACCCCTCGGCGAGAGATACCGGCATGCCGCAGATACCTATATTAATAAACAGATTATACAACTTTAGCCCAGTTTGTTTTAAAGTTGTTGCATTTCCTTTATGTGACGTAGAAGTCAATCCCAGCATTTTTTTGGCTGTTCGTGATTCCTGGTCAAGTTTATGTTCACTAGTTTGCCATTGATTTCTGAACTATCGGCAGGCATACCATTTCATTTTTGAAAAAAAAAACAACAACAACGTTAGGCGGTCTGCTGCCAAATTGCCCACAGCTGTTTCGAACGCGGGTAGCGGGATTACGAATTGCATCCGTAAGTTACAGCATCCCAGTCACTTCCGTTTAACTGCTTGTTTATTGATCCCATGGTTATGTTCTCCGGTCTCTATTGCCTTCGTAAAGACGCATATTTCTTGCTTTATACATGGGTGGAGTGAGGGACGAAAAGTGCACAAAATCAATTATTTATTCAGACAGGAAACTGAAGCAGGATACCATTAGTGAATATCGGTGTCATCCGTGTAAGCACAAATGTATGGCATATGTATGAGTCAGGTTCTTTGGATTTTCGGACATCTCACATACAGTGATGAACATACACAAACATTGCTTCTAAACACAGGGCTGTACATGTTTGGAAAACACCCGTTTCCACGACATGCGGCGCACTAGGTATACAGATTTAGCTCCTTATGTATATACACCAATCAGCACTCGTTGCGCCATGCGGTTAACGTCAGGACGGCCGTCCTTTGTTCTCATGACATTTCCTGGCATACATCTTAGTATGGGTCCACCTAGAATCCCGTGTTAAATATTCGGAAGATCCATGTCTCAATGGGAGTTCCAATATATAAGCCCCGGGCCGGTAGGAAAACACATGCTAGCCACTGCGCTGTAGCAGATCCCTATCAGCTTCGAAAGTAGGTAGCGTTATGTCAAGACCATTTCACACGCCTTGTGGCGTACTGCGGTTATAGTGCTAGTCCTTATTTGTATAGACCAACCGACACTCGGTGGTTGAGGTGCTAACAATACCCCGACTGAACTCACTTTCTAGAACGTTTCGTGGTACCCACTGTATGCAGTGCTGACTTGGGAGCCAGATCATTTAACAAAACATAGATCTCAATGAGGATCCAAACACATGACCACCGATCCGACTTTCAGGATGTCAGATGAAGAACTTCAATACGACTATAGAAGACACAAACATATATTCGATCATGTTTCCACTACACATGTTTTTCAACAATACAACGGAAGTCTAACATATTTCTGAGAATCCTCGATGTATGTTAGATGTGTGATATCTAACATATTTCTGAGAATCCTCGATGTATGTTAGATGTGTGATATTTAACAATCCCTGGAATCTTTAGAGATATTGTCTTGCTGACGATTTAATCGAGACAACTAAAATTAGCGATCTAGACCTTTTGAGGGAGGTTATTTCGCATAGACAAACTTATCGCTCACAACATACAGAGACAGTATTCAAGACAAAAACTTGAACATGTTGACAACTTGTGGTGATTTGTGGAATGAGACATAGACAGAGAGATATATGCCAGGCAAGAAATCATGCAACATATTGTGTGTGGCTTCCATGTTTAAAGTCACTAAGGGAATACATTCTACTGAATTTCTGAAATGTCGCCTCCCACAACCAACTGCCAGGCGGGTAGTTGGATTACTTAAACTGAAATGTAAAATTGCAGTACAGGATTGTAGATACTATTCCTTAAAAAATGCCTAAAAAACCGGGAGATTTCCTTACAGTTATTTCAGATCACCGAGAGCTTATAGAATCTGCTCTACAACCAAAAGCCTAAGACGATTTATGAAACCAAAAAAAAACAACATATATATATATATATATATATATTCAATTGAAACTAGCTAACCTAAAACGTATTCATAGCTCAGCGTATTATATCACCAGCGAATTCAATCTTAATTGTGAAAAACACACTTGTGTGTATATACAGTTAGAGATGTGAAAACAAATGAGAAAGCACGCCTGAACAAATCATCGAGCTTGGAAAAGAAAACAACATCAATCATTGACAACCCCAATAAATATATGCATAATCTTTCCCCAGCCTTACTTAACAACATGCAAACTGAAGCTCTTGTTGATGCGTTGAAGTCCTACATACGACCTAAACGTATTAACTAGGTCGAGTCGCAAGCTCAATTTGAAAGCTCTTTGATCAGATCTCGAAGCTTACACAAACGTCTGCTAACTCGGTCAGATGGCTCAAAGCTAAATTGGTGGATATAGAACATCAATATCACATACCGCCATCTCAACAGAAATGCCCGCTAAGCAAAGATCAGGTCAACGCTCTGAAATCACTACAAGCGAACGAACAACTGATAATACTGAAATCGGGCATTGGAAGTGGTGTAGTGCTGATGGATGAGTCAGACTACCAAAAGATAATGGAAGACGTTTTATCTAATGCATCCACATTTCAGTTATATCAAAAGCCAGCAAACCAGGGGACCTCGATGTCAAAGTCAGAAAGGAAATTAAGTCACATTTAGAAAATAAATGTATTGAGCCGAATGCGCAACTACTCACCACACGGGGCTTACAAACACCAACTTTATAACCTCTCCAAACTGCACAAGCTAAGCATACAACTTAGACCTATTTTACCGATGGTCAACTCTGCCCAACACAAGATGGCTAAATGGCTTGCAAAATTTCTTAAATCAGTGCAACACATATACGACCCGTTAGTACTGAAAGAGTCATTTCAGATGGTCAAACTACTGCACACCGTTGATCTTAAACAAAAGCATATGTCGTCAATGGACATTGCCTTCCTTTTCGCTAATGATCCCCTCGGTTAAACAGTAAATATAATCTGCCATCGCTGAAAAGTACAGAAACTAAAGCTAGGTCTAACTACATCTAAACTTGAGAAACTACTACTGCTGTGCATATCTAATATTACATTCAATTTTCGATACAAAATATTGCCGCCAATATGACAGAAAGCAATGGCATACTACTGAGCGTAATCTTGCCAAGAAATCAACAGACAGCTGAAAGATGCTGCTGTTGACAGCGATGTCCTGTAAAGGATACGCGAATTAAGAAAAAAAAAATCTGCTCTTAATCTCTGTTGTGCACCTTCTGTCTGATGTTATAAATGCCCATAGGTATTTAAAATTATCCATTTGTTTAAGAAAGGTCCCTTCTATTTCCATTTCAAATTTTGGTGTCACAGTTTTCTTTGATATCACCATTGTTACTGTTTTCTTGATATTCAAGGTGAGTCCTTTCTTTGCGCTATCCGTTACTACAATGTCCAACAACTGTTGTAGATCTTTTACATTATCTGTCTACAATACTGTGCCATCTGCATAGCGCATATGTTTATATTATAACCTCTGGTTAGTATTCCTGGCGTCTCTTTGATCTCTCTCATTATTACTTCGCTATAGAGGGAGACGAGATCCGGTATCAAAACACATCCCTGTCGCACTCCTTCCATTATTTGTTCAAATTGCCCCCTTTTTTCCATTTTAAATGCTGCTACTTGGTTCCAGTAAATATTCTTTTATTAGTCTGAAATCTTTCCCATCAATGTTAATATATTCCACCATTTTAATTAATTCATTATGTTTTGCTTTATTAAATGCCTTGGTATAATCTATGAAGCACAAATATATGTCTTTCTGTGTCTCTATTTATCTTTCTATTAGTGTTCGTAATGTATATATTCCATGGTTTATACCCTTTCCTTCCACACATCCATACTGTTCTTCATCAATTTCGATTTTTTTATTTTTTTTCGTGTTCTTCTCATTTATAATTCTGAGTAGAAGCTTAGTGACATGGTTTATGAAGTTAATTGTACTAAAGTCCTTGTATTCAATTGCTCCTGGTCTTTTTGATATAACTATAAATACAGATTTCAGCATATCACTTGGTAAATATCCACTGCGGTAAATATCATTCAACATTTTACAAGTACGATACCCCAACATATAACAAGCATTTCGTATAATGTATTCAACGAACAATAATCTATTGCCATAATATATCGAGGCATCATCGATTAAGCGATTCCATGCATTACTTTGCAAAAAAAAAAGACTTCATTTTGAATCTTTAACCGTGTTGGAAGGACAACATTCCCTTGATTACGAAAGATATGTGTCTGGTCAAATAATTATATGATGATATGAGAACTCAAGCCTATTCTGTCACACACAAATCCCACCTCGAAACTTTTAATGGAGGTGTCTATCCTTCTCATTTAACTCGTGTCCGCTTACCTTACCTCCATCCATCCATTTTCCTTTTCTTCTTCTTCTTCTTCAGCTTCTTCTTCTTCTTCTTCTTCTTCTTCGTCTTCTTCTTCTTCTTCTTCCACCCTTTATCCCACATCGGGACATAACTCTCAACCAGCTTATTTCAAACCCTTCTATCCTTACCTATCGCATGAAGCTCCATTTATGTCCACCCCCATATTATTCATTTCTGTCGCTAAAGTTCTTCTCCGTGTGTTGTAGATATCCCTCTATTTCTTTTGCCAGCTGGATTCCAGACAAATGCCTTGATAGTTATATTATTCACATGTTTTCTCATCGATTGATTGATTGATTGATTGATTTAGGAACCGACATCACAGCATTCGGGACATTCCCATAAGCGCTCCGTCTCCATCCTCAGCAGCCAGCGAAGAGTTCCAACACTAATAGTTCCAGTAGCAATCTGATTATATGTCCGTCTCGCCTTTCCTCCGAGCGCCGAGCGTCGGCCAGATCCCCTCGTGACACCTCGTTGTCTCATTCTTACTAGACCATGGTGCTCCATCTGCTCCTCCGAGGTGTACACGTGCTCCCACAAGGCCGCAACCACGTCTGCCTTGTCATGCATCAATACTCCACCAAATTTTGCCGAGCCAGCCAATCTGTCCGCCTGTTCATTCCCCAGCACACCGGCATGCCCAGGAGAAAAGATCCAGGTGATGCTTACTACCCGTGACCTCCGAAGCGAAGTAAGCCACTCTGCACGAAGCCTACCTGTTCTCATATAACAGTGTCGAAAGGAAGTAATAAGACTTGATCTGTAATCAAAACTTTATTCTTTATTATTAAGACGACAAGCCGCGTCTTCTCAGCTGGGCTATCGGATGTTCACTCCTATAACAACATAATACGTCACGATTGAGCATCTCCCACCCCTTTCAGTCTCAATGCTCAATCGTGCTGTACCGGAGTTTTCCAATAGACCCCAATTATACCTACACTGTTACACCTCCCCATGTTACTTAAAGAATTTTCCTTTTAAAGGAAAAATCTTTACTCCTAATCCCCATACTCTATTCCCTACTTGTCTTTTAACCTTCGCCAATACATCTTTTACTCTTCTCCCAGTGCTATGGTCTGTCTACAACCTCCCCATATACTTCTTCTTCGCTTTTTATTTATATAATACTACGGTTAATCCAAGCAGTCCTTCTTTCCTTTTCATTTCCCCAACATTTTACAGTCAACTACATAACCTCCCCATGTTATTCTTCATTTCTGGTTCTCTCTGGTTACCTATATCAAATATACATATTATAAGAACAGCTCATAAAATTTCTCATTCTTCACTATTTTGGTTCTTTCTTGGCTCATCTAGTTTCCTGTATCAAATATACACATTATAAGAACAACTCATAAATTCTTTTTCTAAAATTATTACCTTATATAATTTCTCATTCTTTCAAACCCCAGGACGTACAAAAACAAAGTAGTTAGAAAAAGTAAAGAAGTGGTGCGCACCAAATAAAGAACATAAAGAATGAATATACGACATGACCACATGGACATACAGTAAATGTACATTTAAGACATTCTCCCTTTACCTCCCTTGCCAATAAAAAAATTTTGTAAAATAATGTTTTAAAACACCTTAAGAAATATATTATTGTTCGTTATAAAACAATTTGGCATAAGTTTTCATAAACCTTCTATATTTCACATTGACATTGCCAACCAGAATTCCGTTATCTCACCTTTTACCATGAGCCCATGTTCATATTTTATGAACACCTTTAATATAATTAAAGCTGGTATTTCACAGCACCTATATCTTGCCCCCGTACATCCCATCCTGCTATTTTATAAATACAGTGACGTGTGTGCAAGTCCTGGATACGTCTATCCATTCGTGTACACACGTTCACCAACTATGGTTTCCCACTAGTTAATGAATGCATAGTTTCCCCTTACCTTATATCAGTGGACAAATTAGTTTTTATCAACTCTTTTCTTAACGAAAAACCTTTAGCAAAACCTCCTTCATTTGAAACTTAAACTTACTTAACTAACTTTACAAGCATTTAACTCAATATACCAAATCATTCATGTAATCGAAATAAAATGAACACAACCTCCAAATTAATCTAGAAGAAAAAAAAACACATTTTTTTTTAAAATGACATAACATGCATGTTATCAAATCAGAATAAAATATCCTATTCTACCTATCACTATTGGACACTTTTACGGACCAATAGTTCTTGTCAACTCAAATGCTATGAACACAATCACCCTACTCTAAACCAATTACTCAAACAATAACAATCATTTTTCAAGACCAAATCAAGAAAACAAAATGAGGCATTACAACTTAGGCTCAATAAAACAACCAAACAATATCCCTCATTTTCCAGTAGCAACTCAAGCATAAAAACATTTCCTATATGACTCATAATTCACAAAACTTAGATTTCATAAACACCGTCTTCAATACAATTATAACTCTCTTAAAATTTCTACGTACATTGGCCTACCAGTATTAGGCTCTCATAAATGACGCATATCCAGTATTTATATGACCGAGAAGACTAAACATCCTATCTGTATATCTGTTAACTACAGATCAATTATGAACATATCTGTTCTATCTACACAAACAAATCAGTAATCCAGAATTATCTATTTATTATCTCTTAACAGCACATAGTATCCTGAATAAGCTCTTAAGTAAACACTGTAACCTATATCCAACATTAACTCAATGTAGCCATCCTCTACTTATCAACGTACTTGTGATCTGTCCTGTCTATTATTATTATAACTTGTTAACCCCTATCTTTAAACACGGCACTTCTAACATCAATAAAAAAAATACATTCACCCACTGTACTAATATCTCAAGACCACTTTTTCCACCGTTTCGTATACTTCTTTAAACATCACTTACAATTTTAAATCTTGCTATCTACAGTACTTTCGATTTATCTATCTCTTACGTTTCCATTTCCTCAACAACTCTAAGTTTCTCTGAATAAGTGCTAACTCTATATCAACATCTTCTTCTTCGTACAACCTACTAGTCTCCTCCATACTACTACTTGACTCTGACTTTTCATCCATTTCTTCTTCTTCGTCTGTATGTCTCTCTTTAGCTGCCGCTAATTTCTTCCGTTCAACATCCCACCTAATTTGTCGATCACTCTTTCTTAAGGATCTTTCTAGTATAGGTATATCGTCTCCGCTTGTTGAACCATCTCTAATTCTCCTCTGTCTTTTTACTTCTTTATCTCTTTGACTGTCCATTCTTCTTTTTGTTGCTTGCCTAGTATTTTTAAATGGAGCACCTGTGTCTTCTTCCATACTATCATAATGAGTTTCATTTGTCCCTTCTTCTTCCATTCTTTTCGGAATTGTCTGTTCTTGTTCTTCGTAACTTGGATTTGCTAACAACTGATTTTGTTCTGGTTCTTTTCTAAGATCTGGGGTTACTGTAGCTCTTCTAAGATCTGGGTTTACTGTAACAACTTGTTCATCTAAAAATTTTGCATCCGAATAACAATTATTATTATAATTATTATTTTCTATCTCATTTTCATCTCTTCTTAAGTGTTCAACATGTGCCCTTGCTATGTGTGCTGTGACCTGGTTCTTTATAACATACGATACGTTACCTAGTTTTTCCAAAACGTAATAACCTGGAATCCAACGAGAATCAAACTTAAGAGTTTCTTCTATGCTTTTTGTAATAAACTCTATCACCTACTTTAAACTCCTGTAATTTTGTATTTACATTTTTGTACTTTTTCTGTCTTTCCCTAGCTTTTATTATATTATTTCTTAATCTCATATGTGCTTTATGCATTTCTTGTATTATGATCTCTTGAAAATCTTCACCCATATATTTCCGTCTAGGTTTTAATAAATTATCTATAGGTAATATTGGTTCTCTCCCGTGTATTAAATAAAATGGCGAAAAACCCGTGCTCTCATTTTGATTTGTACGAATAGCGCTAAGAGCAGGTCCCAAAAATAGATCCCAATCTTTTTCATGTTCATCAATAATCTTTGCCACAATGTTGTATAACGTCTGATGTTGACGCTCGTTTTTCGCATTTGACGAAGGTCTATAAAATGAGGTCTTTATATGTCTTATGTTTAAATCTTTTAATAACTTTTCGAATTTTTTATTTACAAATTCTCTACCATTATCTGTAAGTATACTTTGTGGGCAACTAAACCTTGGTACGAACTCCTGTAAAAAAATATTAATGACAGTATCCGCGCTCTTATCTGGAATTGCATAAACCTCTGGCCAAAGACTGTAGATGTCTACTATATGAATTAAATATACATTTCCTGACAATGTTCTGGGGTGTGGACCTGATATGTCTAAACTAATCTTTTGCATTGGGAAGTGAGGAATATCTGTGTCCTGTAATGGAGACTTTATTGTTTTCATGTTCCTTAATCTGCACTTTTCACACGTATCTACATATTTGCATGCAGATTTAAATAAGTTTGGCCAATAATATTTACTTGTAAGTGCTTTCACTAGTTTGTCTCTACCGAGATGTCCATTTTCATCGTGATATGCTTTTAAAAGTTCATTTTCCAAATGCTTTGGAATATATTTCCTTAGTTGTTCGTTCTTTTCACACATATAATATAACTGTCCATCCTCTTGTAAGAGCAAATAATTCCTTTTATATTTGTTATCTTCTGTTTCTCGTAACTTTTCCTTTATTTGTATGATTCTTGGGTCCAAATCCTGCTCTTCTTTCATATTGAATTGTGCTAACTGTAGATCTTCTTCTCTATGTTCAGACTCTTGATCTGATGGTAAGCTATCAAATTCTCCCCTATTTATTATAGCAGAATCCAGAATATTTACCTGCCAATTCCTGTCGTCTATCTCTGGTTCGGCTGCCTCCTCTTCTGTATCCTCTGATGACTGTGTATATGGAATTCTAGACAAAAGATCGGCGCATGTGTTTATCTTACCCGGTATGTACTCAATTTTCGCGTCGTACCCCTGTAGATTCAATGCCCATGTCTGTATTTTCCTGTTCTGCACTGGAGCTTCTAAAAAAGACTTTAAAGGCATGTGGTCAGTTCTAAGTAACAAAACTTGCGTTATGTAAATAGTAATTAAGTTTTTGAAGAGCGTAATGAATCGCGTAAGCCTCCTTCTCGATAGTACTCCATTTTTTTTGTGATTTACTAAGCTTATGAGACAAAAAGTAGATAGGTCTTTCATTTTTAACCCCTGGTATTCCAGATTCTTTTCCTTCATATGGTTGTACTAAACATGCTCCTACTGCACTGTCTGAAGCATCTGTGTATAGTATTAACTGTTTGTTTAAGTCTGGATGCGTCAATAGTGGTACCAGTGTTAAGCTGTTTTTTAAATAGTCGAAGGCTTTTTGACACTCATCATCCCACTTAAACCTGGCGTACTTGGCTGTTAAATTTGTAATTGGTTCAGCTATCCTTGAAAATGCCGGAATAAACCGTCTATAATACGCACACGTTCCTATAAAAGCACGTACTTCCTTAACGTTTGTTGGAGCAGGTAACTCTTTAATAATCTTTATTTTTTCCTGGTCTGGTTTAATACCCTCTCTATTTATAATATACCCTAAATATTTTGTTTCTGTTTTTAAAAATTGGCACTTACTAAGCTTCAACTTCACATCATGCTTTCTTAACCTGTCAAACACTAGTCTAATATGTTTCAAATGATCTTCTACATCTCCTTTGGTATAGATCAATATATCATCAATATAAGCAAGAGCGAACCTTTGCATACCCTCTAGAACTTCATTTATTAAGAACATATAGTGTGAGGGCGCTGTCTTGACTCCAAAAGGCATTCGTAAAAATTCGTACGAGCCCATGTGGG
Source organism: Cepaea nemoralis (assembly GCA_014155875.1). NCBI lineage: Eukaryota > Metazoa > Mollusca > Gastropoda > Stylommatophora > Helicidae > Cepaea > Cepaea nemoralis. The sequence continues at coordinate 78,009 of JACEFZ010019206.1, forward strand.
TACAAAAGGCACTTTTCCGTTGCGCGTCTTCTGACATTAGAATACACCAAAACCCTGACCTTGCGTCTAACGTTGTGAAATATGTAGAGCCATTAAGTAGCCCCAAAATATCATCAATTACCGGCAGTGGGTATGCTACATTCTTGGTGATTTTGTTCAACGCCCTGTAGTCGCAACAGAAGCGACTGGAACCATCGGGCTTGGCCACTATGACGACCGGAGATGACCATTCTGACTTCGACCTTTTTATTATTCCTGCTTTCAGCATCTCCTCTATTGCCTTTTCCATTATTTCTCTGTTTCTTAATGGAGTTCTGTATGGTTTTAGACTTATTGGTGGATGATCTCCCGTGTCTATCTCCATCGTAACTGTCCGCGTCTTACCCAATTCCAAATCATTAACCGCAAACACATCTTGATTTTGCTTTATAAACTGTTCTAACACTTCCTTATTTTCCGGCGAAGCTTTTAACTGTGACAGCAATTCTTGTTCCCTTGTTATTTTGTCTAGTGAATGTATATGGACTTTATTTTCTCCGAATGGATGGATCAATTCATTCATTCCGATTTTCCCTCTTCTTCCGCATCCGCGTCTGTCACTTCTCCTTTCACTAGAAGTTTCCAAATAACTTGTTCCCGACACTTCTGTTCTATTCGTTGCCAATATTTCACTAATGTTATGATCTAACTTTGCTATCACACATCCTCTGTATAACTTGATTTCTCTCCCTGTGTTGTTGATAACCATTACTGGAAAGGTTAAGTGTTTATCCAACTCCATTACTCCATCTGGAACCTCCAAACCAGGCTCATCAATTATTTCTTCTTGTAACTCAGTGATTCTGACTGTGTTTCCTTCCACATAATATGGGTTTCTCTTCAGCTTCGCTTGTATCAAATTAACCGACTGTGGTTTTAATGTCGTTGTCATTTTGACCCTAACTAGTGCTGCTATATGCATATCCTCTTCCATATCTATATATACGTCTCTGAATTTTAACTTATGTAAATCATAAAAAAGTCTTATCCCATTCTTTATCAAAAAATCTCTTCCTATCAACATATTTCTATTTAAACCCTTCACTACATGAAAAAGGTGTCTTATGTTGATCCCTCCTAATTTAAAATTGATCATTGTTTGTCCAACTACTTGTAAATTCTGTCCAGTAACAGAGTGTAAATTATTACTACACTTAAATACTCTACAATTTCTTACTATTTTGTATAAAAAACTTTCTTTTACTACACTAACTTGAGCTCCCGAATCTATTAATGTACGAACTCTATACTTCCCTATTTCTAATATACACGAGCTATAATCTGTTTTTTCTTCTATAAATTTCTTGACTTCATCCAGTTGAAAATATTCTCTGTTCGACCTATTATACTTGTTATTAACATACTCTCTAACACTTGGGACCCTATTATTTACCCTCCTATCATCGGTCCTGTCTAATAGGTTGGGCGCCAGTTTTCCTGTGTTCTTGTACCTGTAAAGTTCCTGTGTCCATCAACAACATTCCTACTCACCCTATTATTATCATGTCTACCCTGTGTATTTGACTGTATACGCCTGTTATTACAAAAACGAGAAACATGTCCCCGTTGACCACAAACCCAACAGACAATGTTTGTGTTATTTGTGTTTCTTACTGCCTCACTTGTAGGGTATCTCACATTTCTTCTTTCAACATAATCGCTCCTATTTCTACCTTGTAAGGTTTGTATACCGCCTCTCCTATTCCATCCGAATCTTGTTTGTCCTATCTCCATGGGTTCCTCAATTCTGTCGTCTCTATTACTTCCCACTTCTCGTCCTGTTCTTAATCTAAACCTTCGTCTCAAATTTTCCTCTTGCACCGCAATATCCACCGCTTGTGATAACCTCTCAGGGTTATCCCTCATCAGCTTAAGTTTCAAACCATCAGATTTGATGCCATCCACAAAAATCCCTACCAACATCCTTTCCACCTCCTCCCCTCGCACATTCTGTCCTAAGAATGCCTCTTCAGCCAGGTTAATCAACCTATCGCTAAACAACTGTACCGTTTCTCCGTTATTTTGTTTAGCCTGCCTCAACACCGAAAATGCATGTTGCGGATCCGTAATTTCTGCATATTTTCTTGCTAGGTCCTCTTTGAATTGTTCCCATGTCTCATCTACCCTAGCCTCTAATTTTCTTCTTATATGATCTGAGACCGGTTCTGTTGCCGTCTGATACGCTAGTCTCATTTTCTCTTCATCTGTTGCCGAGATCAAATAGGCATATTTTTCTATAGAGGTGACCCACTTCTTATAGTCCTTAGCCTGTCCACTAAATTTCACAATTTCTGTTGCCATCCCCTGTTGTTTGATCACCATATTAAGTCGGCCTACTGCTGTTCCTACGCCTGTCAGAACTTGTGCCAAGGTGTCCTGTTCCGCCATGCTGAAAAAAATAGCAAAACAAAGCAAGCAACCAATCACACAATTATAATTTCCCAAATCCCAACCAGCACAATTCAGTTGGTTATAATATTGTAAGATATTACATTAATCAGAAGAAGCACCAACGATGTCCTGTCTGAGCATAGGAAGAATGAACCCTGTCCTCGAAAAAAAACTCAAACTGGTGGCAATCAGAAGGTTCCTTGTAGATAATGTTCTGTACTCCACTCTAATTAAGGAATTCGGAACCTCACGGGAGACCTCGAAATATACAACTCTGAGTCTATTTCTAAATTACTCTGTTACCTTCAGTTCAGTTCAACCAACCAGATCCCGCATTAGGTGAAACTTAGTCTCAGAATTCAAGTGGTGGAGTTCAGATACCATTTCTCCTCCCTCAGGTACTTTCGTCCTTCTCATGGGCTGCCAGAAAATTCTTCAACCCCTGGTTGGGTCACATCTCATGGGCTGCCGGAAAATCTTCGACCCCTGGTTGGGTCCCTTCCTTGATTCTCAGGTGGGTACTTCAACGTCGTATGGAATGGGTCATAGGATTAACGAGGCCCAAGGATGGATCAGGTGTGTTTGGGTCATAGGAATGACAAGGCCCAAGGATGGATCAGGTGTGTTTGGGTCATAGGAATGACAAGGCCCAAGGATGGATCAGGATCTGCCAACGGCCAGTGATGACTTGACCTTGAACGAGCCCTGACTTCTGATTAAATCTTGAAAGTGGCACGGTTCAGGCAACGGCCAGGTTAGGCCCCTTGTAAATGATTCAGTTCAGCCACGGCTCCTGATTCTTGAGTACTTCGCGTGATAGGCCATGATTTATTATCTTCATAATATTTCTTACAGCATGCCGTCAGTGGATAGTTTTTTTGTTGTTGTTGGCCGGCCTAGATCAACCTCAGATCCTCGGTCGAGGGCACCATTTATTACTCCCTATAACAGTGTCGAAAGGAAGTAATAAGACTTGATCTGTAATCAAAACTTTATTCTTTATTATTAAGACGACAAGCCGCGTCTTCTCAGCTGGGCTATCGGATGTTCACTCCTATAACAACATAATACGTCACGATTGAGCATCTCCCACCCCTTTCAGTCTCAATGCTCAATCGTGCTGTACCGGAGTTTTCCAATAGACCCCAATTATACCTACACTGTTACACTCACCCTTCTCAGCATGCTTTCTGAGTCAGTTACAATCACAATGTGTGTATGTATCGTGTTTTCTATCCAGCGGAAAGCTGCTCTGACCGCCTCCACCTCCATTCTTAAGCTAGATGTAGTGTTATCATACGCCAGGCTCTCCTGCACCAAACGCCGACCATTAGTTTTTGCCAAGAACCCCCAGGCACTTCTCCTACCTCTCAACACTGACCCATCCGTGTAGATAATCACATCACCCGGGCGAGAATTTTCCTGAATTAGTTGCTGAATTTCCACTTCCGTGGCCCCTGCTGGCCACTCCCTGCACTCCCGGCTCAATGTTATTACAACTCTGCACAAGTCTGACTACACGGCTGGCACTCTGACCCACTCCTCTCCTCGCCTGATGTTCTCCAAGGGGCACACCTGTCTGATCGTATCCTCCGCCTGAGCCATCCATGATTTCCCTCTTATCAGTCTCTGACCCTTAACTACGTCCAGCGCCTCATGCAACGGGTGATCTGTGTCTGCAGCTACTCTGAGGTATGCCTTCGCTTGCATCACCTTGTGCCTACTATCAACAGTAGGAAGACCAAGGATGTAACGCATACACACTACTGGAGTGTCTCTGGTGCATCCCAGAATGACCCGCATCGCTTCATTCTGTATGCGCTCTAATTTCACCAGCTGACTCTTTGAGACAGTGAGCATTCCTAGTCCATAATCAATCACTGAGAGGATCAAGTGCTGGTATAGTGTGAAGAGCATTCTCTGCTCTGTGTCCATTGCAGCCATAGTTTTAAGTACATTGAGTCCCTTTTGAGATCTTGTCACAACCGTCTCCACAAGGTCCTTGAAGGACAGACTCCTGTCAAATGTGATTCCCAGATACTTCAGTTTGTTCTCTCTATTGACGCTTCTACCATCTATCGTGAGGCTTGGGGTATCATCTCTCACAATCCTATTGTCCAGAGAGCACCACAACACGGCCGCCTTTTCCGGGTTGATGACAGCACTCATTTCAGTGCACCAGTCAATCACTTTGTCCACTGTCACCTGTAGCTCCTGGGCTGTTTGATCCCTATTTCTCCCCTGCCTGTATGCAAGAATATCATCTGCAAATGTTAGAATCCTTCCAACCCCTGGTGCTTCTAGGTATGCAATCTTGCTCGTATACACATTAAAGAGCACCGGTGAGATTGCAGATCCCTGTGGCAGTCCCGGGGTTAAAATATGTGGCTCTGAGGTCCATGCGCCTAGACGGAGAGCAACTTGACGAGAATGCAGGACGGCTGCTATCCAGTTCACCAACCAGGGATTGACCCCCTTCTCCATAAGTGCGTTTTCTCATCGAATGTCCTATTAAGCGAAATCGTTTTGTTTTTTTCCTTACCGCTTGATTCACTGTTCTAGTTCACATCTGTTAGCTTCATTTTGTGAATCGGTCATGCCATTTTATTCATCATATTTAGCGCAGGCACCAATATTAGTGAGTTTTTGTATCCTATTTTTAATCGTTTTCGCTGTTCTCCGTGTTTCTGATCGTTACGGTAGTGTACTTTACAACTTTAGAATTGTGAGCAGAACTAACTTTAGGGCTGAATATTCTAAGTTTGGTGCTAAGCTTGATTTATTTTGACTACCACAAATTTCCGAGGATTATAAAAACTCCTCTAGTCTTGTGTATTGTTTATTCTGATATCTGGATTTGTTCCACCAGTTTTGTCTAAACTGTTAACCAAATAGGTGTATAATTGCGTCTCTTGAAGTGAGGTTTCTCCAAGATCATGTTATCATTTTGTTAATGTATTATTTTCTTTAATTTCATTATTTTTGTCTTTCACCTATGAATGTTTAATTGTTGTGACAGCCCATCCAATGTTGTAGTTTATCCTGCATCTGATTTCGTGTGTGCGACAGGAGGGCAATGTGGTCAGCCAAGCCCAGACCATGGAAAAGCGTTATCAGAGGAGTCCACTTAATTCTTTTTTTGGTAGTAGTTGTCTTCATGGTGCAGTCAATAGTCAGTAAGAAAAGCACCCTTGGCAAAGGGCATCCCTGTCTCACCCTGTTCTTATTTCCAACGACTGTTAGTTTTTCCTCATGGAGGAATCTGAACCTCCATGTTTCTATGTTACATTTATTAAGTTAATGATTTTTTGTGACATTTCATAACATCTCATCAATTTCCAAAGAGATTCTCTATCAATGCCTTTTCATAGTACACAGCATGAGGTGCTGAGTTCAGTTCGATGCTTTGCTCTTTTATTATTTTCAATGTTACTATTCGGTCAATGCAGGATTTGTTTGGTCGAAAGTCTGCCTGTTCATCCCTTAGGGGGTTGTCCATGGTATCTCGTAATCTCTCAAAAAAGGATCTGGCTGAATATTGTCCATCAAACTGACAGTAACACTATTCCGCTATAATTTTCACACTCCTGTAGGTCTCAATCCGTTTGCAAAATGGAAAGCATACTGACTAATATAAAGATGTCAATTGCAACTAGGAAAAGGGTAGTGACGTGCTACATAGAAACTATACTTTTGTATGGATGTAAAACGAAGACGATGAGCAGACAAGCTGAAAAGCGTAATTGAAAATGTAGTTTCTTGAGAAAATGCAAAGAATATCATGGACAGACAGAAATACCAATGAGCAAGTCCTAGAAGAGGCAAATGAAAGCCGCAAATTGATTATAGAAATTAGACGTAGATACTCATCAGTTTTTTTTACGCTCACGTTACGAGACGAAACACACATGGTGACAATTACAAGATTGAGTGGGAAAAGAACAAAGGGAACGCAAATAAGTATATATCTGGATCGTCTGACCACGTGTCATGGTCGGGAAAAGAACACACAGCTGGTCCACGATTCTGGTGATCGTGTAAGATGGCAAAATATGACCGCCCACGCTTACCTGCAAGGCACATGATGATTGAAGGTTTCCTTTCATCTTCACTAGATATCATTCTTTCCAATCTGCTTAAATTTCTAAGATGTTGATAAATAATATGTACTCTAATTCTGTTGGAGTGTAGTTTTGACGGTCTCTGCTCGGATGTCATCTGGACCAGCAGCTTTTCCATTCTTCAAAAGTTTGATAGCTTTACTTATCTCTTCTTTCGATGTTTTCTCGCAATCGATATCTTCCGTTGGGTTGATATCTGGAGGATCTTCATCAAAATGTCGTATAACACAGAAGGTTCAAGAGTCATGATCAATTATGTCTGCTCGCGATCAGCACTTGAAGAAATCGTGTATTATGAAAACTTAAAGAACAGACATAATTGCTTGGTTCTAATGTGTTATACGGAATACACAGGCATATCGATTCAGCGGTCCACAACAGGTGGATAAGTTCCCCCTAGGGGGAATTTTAGGGTTCCAGGGGGGAATTAAGGTTATTTCAAGATCGCGTTAATACAAGAACCGATTACTTGATATTGTTTTCCCTCCATACTTTACGGTTCTGTACTTCTCGCCCTTAAGAAATTCGTTTTACAACGTAAGTAGACCGCAAATCACGTATTATGTACGCGTCAATGCGTGTTCTAGTAAGTGTTATTATATTTAGCTTTTATTTTTACGTATACTGAGTAGGGGCGGGTGGGAAGGGGGATTTATAGTGAGGATATACGAAAAGAGGGGGAGGGGGTGACATTCTGAACATATGGTGAAGGGGTGCATGGACCAAAAAAAGGTTGAAAATCACTGTATCATTGTTAGGGAACGATGGCGGTGTACGATTTATCTCAGATTTTCTCTAAGCAGGAAAGAATGGTCTGGAGATATTATACATCCCTGTTTCACTCGTCTCTTGATTGGCTTGTATTGGCCTACTTTATCACCAATTGTTATGTCAGATTGTATCCGATATACATTCTTCATAAGCCTGAGGTCTGTCCCTTCAGTGTGAAGATCTACACGCTTGTTTAATGTGCCGACGAATCCTTTTCTTCTTGCTAAAGTCCAGAAGCAGTTTTCTGCTCTAGGACTGTGATGTGCTACCACAATCAGATTTTGTCGGCCTGAGAGTAAGGAGGAGGGTGGCCAATCTTTGCCTCACTTTAACCAGCGACGAGCCGAGGCACCTAACCCGCGTCAGTCCCTGCTCATGGCATTACCAGTGAGGATGGCAATCAACTTCGTGTTTTACTCTATATAAACTCTTAGTGTAATCAGTGATGCAAAACAAAACCAGTCCCACATTGTTATAGATCTATCGACATCATTCAATGGCTGGTGTAGTCAATATCACACATGCCGCCTTTATTCCCCGTGACATTTTCTGGTTTTAATTTTAAGCTGCATTGACGTGGCAGCCAGGTCAATTTTAAAACACATATTCCCACGCAGATGGGGAGTTCGAACACATGGCCACCAGTCCTGCAGACACATATGCTAGCCACTACGCTTTCGCTGCTGTCAAGTGCTTACAGTGTGGTGACTGATACGTGTATTATTGTCTTGTGTCTTAGGTAATTCTTCTTCTTATAGTCTATTCCATGTAGCGTAGCTACAATATTCTTCTTCTTCTTTTCTTCTTTCGTTCGCTTGAAATATGTCTATAATTGCAATGTTGTCTCTTGTATGAATCTAACAGTCTTTTTAAATTCACTTAGCGATCCATAGAGTTTATCTTCCACTGTTGTCTCTCCTGGCCAGAAGGTTTGCCTGGATATGTTGTAGTGTGGGCAGTCTTGGAGTATGTGCTCTGTTCTGCTGTCTGCGACGCCAAAACACAAATGGCTGAGTCATCAATCTTGAATTTTGTATACATGTGGTTGAGTAATCTATTGTGTCCTGTTCTGAGGCGCAGAATAGTGACTTGTTTTGGTCTGTCCATAACGTAGTCGTCGTCTTGAGGAGGTTTTGGTGGCCTTCTGACTGATGTGATCATTCTTTTCTTTTCGTGGTATGTAATGGGTACATCAGGCTTTTCTTCTTTATCTACTTCCTTAGCCAATCGATCAGCTCTGTCGTTTCCGGGTACTCCTAAGTGGAATGGTGTCCACTGTATGGTGACCTTATGCTGACTGCTAAGTTCAGAAAGTAATGTCCTTAGTACTGGCAATTTCCCAGTCAGGAGCACATCGAGTAATGATTGTGCATATGTCAATAGCACCACAGGTTGTGTACCATGGCTGGTATTTAGTAATTTCTCTGTTGCTATCTTGATTGCCTCAATTTCAGCATCATAGTTATGACAGTAATTTCCTGTTGGTACTCTGGCCGTGTCCCTAGTAGTATTTGTGTATTCTATGTACACTCCCAATCTTCCATTTCGAACATCATTTTGTTCGACGATCATCATTTTTGCTGACTCATCTGTGTAGACTCGGATCCAGAGGTCTTGTAGGTATTCTTAATCAAGAAAGCTGAGAGTGGCTGTTCTGCGCTGCACACTGTTCTGGTCTTCCGTGTCAAATATTCCTCTCACTTTTGTCTGGATTCGTAGTGATAGTCTATGTTCATCTTTCCATGGAGTTCGCTCTGGAATAGTTGTCAGGGGATGCCAACAGTGGGCAGATCGGTGGTTTCTCTGCAGAGTCGTTTGGCCTGGTGGATAAAACTACTTGTTTTCAACGTCCCCATAGCTAACTCTTCAAATCGGTTCTTCATAGGGTGGCCTGGCAAATTGGGAACTTTTCTGCTTGTATTAATTTTTTCGTATCTCTGCGCTCTCTCAGTGCTTGTGTCCTCCCCTTTTTTTCCATTGCTACTATTGGGGTCGATCTCATCCCTGTGGTGACTCTAAGTGCTTGATTCTGCACCTTGTCCAGCTCTTATAGTGTGGTTTTTGATACTGAACACCACGCAGTTGATTCGTATTCCAGGTGTGGTCGTATGCGCTGTGGATAAACTTTGCTAAGTATTTTCCCACTGTCTCCCCATTTGGTTCCACTGAGCTTCCTCAGGATGGTTATTATCCTTCGGGCTTTTTGATGTGTTTTCTCCATGTCAGCCTGTCATCAAATGTTACTCCAAGTTATGTTAGTTCTTTATCTTCTTTTATGGATGTTCCATTTATCTGGTTGATCCCTGCCTTTGGTTCGGAGAGAGGGAAAACAGAGTGGTGCTGCACTTGTCAGTGTTTATGCTGACATACCATCTATTTGCCCATGCAACAAATGTATCTACAGCGCTTTGTAGCGATCTGGTGGCCACTGATGCGTGTTCATTTGTGCTCCATAAAACCAGGTCATCGGCGTACATTGCCGCTTTAATTCCATGCGGTAGGTGAGCAACAAGATCATTGATGAAGATTAGAAAAAGTGTGGGGGACAAGACTCCGCCCTGGGGAACACCGTGACGCAATAGTACGTTCTTGCTCTTGAGTCCGTCTATCTGTACTCGGGCTCTTCTGTTGTGCAAGTATGCTTTCACCCATTTGTACATTCTTCCATTGACTTTACAGTTTCTCAGTTTCTTCATCAGACCTTCTTTCCAGACTTTGTCAAAGGCTTTTTTCATATCTATCCATGCCGCAAGCACCAGCTTCTTCTCTTGGAATGCATCCTCAATTTCTTGAGAGAGGTAGGTTGTCTGATCTTCTGTAGGGTAGCACTGCCTAAAGCCAGCCAGTTGTAGCACAAGGATGTTTTCACTTTCAATGTACCACTGTAGTCTGTGATTGATGACGCGCTCCTTTGTTTTGCAGAGACAGCTGGTGAGACTAATTGGTCTGTAGCTGGAGACAATGGAACTATCTTTCATTGGTGTTAGGAGGGGTATCATGATTGCTTCTCTCTAGGCTTTTGGAACACTGCCTAAGGTCCAGTTGTTATTGCAGATCTGCAACAGCTTTGCTTTAGTCTCTGTTCCTAAGTTCCTGATCATTTCATTGGAGATACCATCAGCTCCTGGTGACTTTGTCATTTTCAGTTCTGATATGGCTAGCTCCAGTTCACTGATTGTGATAGATGTCTCCATAACCTCATGTAGTATGTCATGCTGTCCTGTATGTTGCCATTTCTCTCGAATCTCTTTTTTTCTCTGGACTAAATTCGATATTGTTATCTTGTGCGAAAGGGTCCGCAAAATGGTCAGCTGCTTGCTTTCCTGTTAAGATGTTTCCATCTTTATGTGGTGGAATTTTTGAGTTTCTCCCTGTGCCCTCATCGTTAAGTTGATTTATTAGCTTCCACAACTTCCTTGTGCCTCTTTCAAAGTTCAGTGACTCTGTTTTCTCCTGTCTGTCCAGGTTATTCTGTCTCGTGTTCTGTCAATCATTTCTGATACTGATGTCCCTTTATGCCATGGTTTCAAACAATCCAGCATTTTCTTTCGTAGTCTTTCTATGCCTCTCTTCCCCTCAAACTTTCCCGTTGTCATCAGATACTCCAGTCTTTCCCTACTCTTGACACGCGCAAAGAATATTAGGTGCGACTAACCAGTTCTCTTTGAGTTAATATTTTTCAAGATGTCTTTATTGCTCTTTCTATCCGTCCACGGTATCCTCATCACTGTTCTATAAAACTACATCCCCACTGCCTCCAGATAATTCCCCACGTTTCTGCTAATGTTCTATGATTCGCTTCCGTACATCAGGATTGGCTCAATATAGTGTTTTCCTCATCTCGATTCTCAACGATAAAATACAGAGAATAGTTTTAGAATTCCAATTCTATCAAAGTTTTATATAAATCTTCTGAGTCTAGCGCTGATCACTCCAATTAGAAGTACCCTGTGACAAACGTCTCTATTCTTATCCAAGTGTGTCCAATGGGCACTTTCATTTGAACATAGGTCCTCAACTAACTCACACCAGTCCGTCCTAACTTCTAATATCTTCTATAGCTTACTAACATATCATTCAATTATTATTCATCTCTTTCATATTAGATATCAGACTGCTTAAAAATGAAGTATTCTTCTTGCAATTTTACATATATCGCACTTCTAATCGAGAAAGTACTCTTGTACTTTCCAATATTAGTTATAACAACTTCTAAAAGAGAAACTTTTCTACTTGCACTGTCGTGAATCTGCGATGGGTCTTCACATGAAAACCTAAAATGTGTGATAGACATTACAATAATCATGCCATTGTCTTGTAACCTGTCATTATTGTTGTTAATGGGAGTCTGGGATGACAAGCATTCGTAGTACCTTTGGTAAGATCACAGCTGAGGGCGATCTGGTAGCAGATCGCTTTGCGTTGATTTTTTACGAAATGGTATGGGTGCTGGTCGTTCAGAAAGCAACGGCAAACTACTGAACGTACATTTGCCAAAACATCACAACACCAAACAATGCTGGTGTTGACTGCAACGTCCTGTAAAGGATTTGCAACTTTTTTGGTAAGGATGGTTGTAACGCTCTTTTCAAGAACCATTCCCCACTGGTACAAGCCTGACATCCAGCTCACACCTGTGTCTCCTAGTAGTTGTCAGCATGCGACAATAGCCACTGCCATGGACCATGATCAGGCCATGGGCTACTAGGTACAGACGGCCTACAGCTTCACGCAACCCAGCGTGAAGATAAGAAGATTGAGAATCATGCCTTACATGAAAATAGCGAGGCGGGTTGCTGAGCAGGTGCAGCATCTCCTGCAGGCAATCATTTGGGCAAGTTATAATGTTCCTTTATCAATGATTACCCATTTTGTTTGGTCTTTTATAGTCTCATATTCACCACTTAGGAAAGACAACATAATACAAGCTAAACCTTTCAGCTTCACCTTAAAGATATGACCTTACCTATGTTACCTCAGATATTTATTGCAGTATACATGTGGTTAATACTCAGACACTCTTCGAAGCAAACAACTTATTAGAATTGCAGTTGATGGAGATTAATTATGATATTTACTAAATTCCTGTTGTATAACAGACGTCACTGGAATAGATAGTCCAGAATTCATTGTTATTACAGGAATATGATTTTGAAATTGTACATATTCCTGGGAGAGATAACAATTTGGCAGACATTCTCAGCAGATTGTAACCAGTCAAGTTAAAGAAGAAACAGAAATTAAACTTACTGATTGATTAATATAACATATGTAAGTTGCGATGTTATGCAGTATCATTGCATGGAGTGAACCTGATACCTACCGCTCTTGGATCTCTGGATAGAATGAGAACAAATCAACAGCAAGCAATTTGACGCTTGTACAATAATTTATTATATAGTTACCTTTTCAATTATATTTGTATAAAACATATATTTGTATAAAAATATATTGTATGTGTGTCAGGTCTTAGTCAGATATGACTGAGCTACCGTATAACAGTAGACGGTACTACCTGCTTTCTGTTAGCACCGAACGTGGGGCGGCGCTTACCAAACCCGACATCCCACATTGTGCCAACGGCTTCGGGCGGAAGAGCGCAATTTGGGAGGGTACAAGCCTTACCCTGGCTGAGGAAATGCAAGCTAAAGACAAAATGTCATGGCAGGGCAGACCAGGCCTTAAGCCTTGGTTGCCGGTTGGTCTAGGATCGAAGCTCCGACAGGCGGACAGTTAGAGCACTGCTTTGCTGATCCGGCAGCTTCTGCAGCTTGTCTTGTTCCAGATGTAGGGGTGTTACCTTTCCTCTGGAGTGAACTAGGCAGGCCGAGGGAGGGATCATGCTGCATGGGCAACACATGATCTCTATATTTTAGCCCAGGCTTTGTGCTATGGAGAGGCAAAACAAATACTGAAGTATTGGAAAGATCAGGTTGTGTGACGGTTTATTCCATGCTCAGTCTTCGTAGACTTAGATGGATAGGACATCTTAGGAGGATGGATGATGGTAGAATACCAAAGGACATTTTTTTGGTGAATTACAGATGGGTAAGAGATCTCAGGGTCGGCCTCTACTACGATACAAAGATGTGTGTAAGCGGGACATGATTGATACAAGCATTGATAATGCACATTGGGAGCAAGTCGCCGCTGAACGTGTTGCATGGAGGGCAAACATCAGAAATGGAATAAAGACAAAGGAGACAATTATTGCAGATAAGTCACACACCGAGCGTGTGAGACGTAAGATGGTGCATGATGGTGGAAATGACCACGTGTTCACATGCACCCACTGTGAACGGACATTTACAGCGCAAATTGGCCTTATCAGTCACATTCGTTACCGCCATAGGTAAAATTTATTATGCCTTTTTAAAGCACAAGCTATTGTCTGTCAAGACGGCAAGGTGCCAATGTATATTTGTATATATCACATAGAGATAAATACATCCTATGTAATTAAGGAAATTTCAGATACTGTGTAATACAGAGACGAACTTGTTAGAAGACTATAACAGCACTAAGATAAGTCTGGAAAGGCAATGAATTTCGAATGTGGGAACTTTCAACTACATTGTATCGACATTGGGTGAGGTGTTTTTGCTAACATGTAGTGAACGTGGCTCGTGCTCACTGCGTGGTGGAAATTGCACATTGCAGAATGATTGATACAAAGGTTAGTTTAGTAGCAGGCGAATATTTTTCTATGGACGCACCATGAGTTAACATATTTTTATAATACTAACATACTTAAATATTCTTCTTTTTTTTCTTTTTTTTTTTGTTCATTTACTTGTTACTAACATTTATTCATTGGACCATAAAGTCATACAAGATGAGTTAAAGAGTTGAGATTTGATCCGCGAAGAGAATATATTGCTTATCGGAAAAGTAGCTGTATACCAATATGAGAGTATTATGTTTTTATATAGAATGTGATTGTGGATTAAGTCATTTATTAAGGAAATTAAGTTTATGGTAATCATAGGATAATGAAGTTATAAGCAGGAATTATTATTACCACAAATCTTTGATTATTACTATCATTGTATTATTTATATTCTTAGATCTACTTTATAATGTTATTTATTATTTTATTAGTTAATTAAGTCATTATTTCATTGTTATATACAGAGTGAAATGTAACGGAAATAGTATTATATAGATAACAGGTACATAATAGAAGAAGAAGAGGAAGAAGAAGAAGAAGAAGAAGAAGAAGAAGAAGAAGAAGAAGAAGAAGAAGAAGAAGAAGAAGAAGAAGAAGAAGAAGAAGAAGAAGAAGAAGAAGAAGAAGAAGAAGAAGAAGAAGAAGAAGAAGAAGAAGAAGAAGAAGAAGAAGAAGAAGAAGAAGAAGAAGAAGAAGAAGAAGAAGAAGAAGAATATACATTGAGCAATGAAGATATAATGGAATGCAATCACATATTTGAGTAGGATGATGGTGCTCAAGTCGAAAACGCTGTAAGCGACACGCAAGTGTTTTAAACTTTTCTGATGATTGCGAGATATGTTAAAGATAAACAGAGTCAACGATGCCAAAGGTGAATGACAATAAGGCTCGATAATAAATGAATGAGGCAAATTATATACTGGTACCCTTGAACGAGAGTCAGATATTTCCAGGATCCACTATTACCTCCACCCAATGCGTTAGGGCATGAGGAGGGGTAGGGATGCCTATGTAAAAACATAGTTGGGGAACACGCATGGGGATGTCGGGAGAGACATTGGAACACATAGCAGTTCGACTTCAGTCCTCTGAATTGGAAAAGGATGCTGAAGCTACACATCATCTTCGAGTTAGACTGGTAGAGCGTGTCCGACATATTATATATATATATATATATATATATATATATATATATATATATATATATATATATATATATATATATATATATATATATATATTGTGATGAGCCTTTGGTGATATCTACTATCTACGAACTATAACAGGGTGTATGAATACGTATGCTGAAAAGAAAAATCATACAATGCCTTTGATGACCTTATCACATTGTTATAATATGTAAGTCATTATAAGAATCCTTGCAAGTCTGATATAACAGGGTGCAAGTGAGTTGCAATGGTGACAGATAGAGGTGAATGTTGGTCAACCCAGTAAAGCTATCAGAAATGCTAATAGGCGACAAAGTGCCGAATTGGTTGAACAGAGCGGCATACCACAGATGCACAATTGATAATTAGAAATTAGGAATTGCGTTCAAAGTAGTAAGAAGTTCTGGTTTCACAGATTTTCAAGTCATAGTCCAAGTATAGTACCAGAGGACTGACAAATCAAATTGATCAAATATTAGAATTTTGATGCGAATGTTTAGATTCTAAAAGAAGTAAATTGAATTTAGAATTCTTTCTGAAGAAAAATAATGTTGCACATATGTTGTTTTTTTTTTCAAGTGCAGCGGGGGTGAATGCCATGGACCATGGTCAGGTCATGGACTACTAGGTGCAGACAGCCTACAGCTTCACGCAATCCAGAGTGAAGATAAGAAGATTGAGAATCATACATTGCATGAAAATAGCGAGGCGGGTTGCTGAGCAGTGGGCACCGTCTCCTGCAGACAGTCAGCTGGGCGTAACCACCGTCAAGTTGAGACGTGGTTCTTAGCTCCGTAGCACGGCCACAAAATGTGCCGCTACATCTGTGGTTAGGTTGTGTAGTTATTGTTGTGCAGTTATTGTAGACTCTAGGTATTGTGTAAACATAACCGATATGTGGCATAAATAGTAGTATGTCTTGTTAAATACCTGGAGGCAAAAGGAAGATGTAAATTCGAACTGTGTCCTGTTGTTTGATTGAGTTGCGTTGAGTTGGCTTAAAGAATTAGCTGTTGTGAATTCTGCAGAGTACCGGCGCTCAGAGAACATTCGTTGTGCACCAAAGAAATATATATATATATATATATATATATATATATATATATATATATATATATATATATATGTGTGTGTGTGTGTGTGTGTGTGTGTGTGTGTGTGTGTGTGTGTGTGTGTGTGTGTGTGTGTGTGTGTGTGTAAGAGCGCGGCAATTAGAACCTCAAGCCACAAGCCTGTATAACAGATTGCCAGCACCTAGTGTGATGGATCTAACGAGCCGTAAAACCCAAAGTTGCGAGCAACACCAATATTACAGCTCGCCCCAAACGAAGACCAAAGCATTCACTCACCGACAAACATTTCTGCGCTTGCAACCACCCCCGGGCAACGGCTGTGACAGGCCAGCAAAACCAGGCGAGGGTAACCGATTCGGCGTAAACCAATCGGTGAACTAGGGTATGCTTTCCCAGCATGTCATGACATGATTAGCCAGACTGTGCTGAAGAAATCATTAATTATTCAATGGGTAAGATTGCGTTTACCTGTAAAGCGTTGTGAAACAAAATGAGCACGGCAAGGCACGTAGAGCATCCTGGTCATCCACTGCATAGGTATTCGTCTCCAGTCGTCTTGACTTGTCTTGCTACTGGATTCAGATAGACTCATGGGACATAGTGTGGTCGAAGAATTGAGCAACTCTTCCTCACTTTGATCAAATTCATCGCGTAAGTCATTCTTCATCCAACTTCATCTATCACCCCACATGATTAAATGACTGGTCATCATCATTCTTGACGGACAAACACCATTGTTCTTATGGATGTCACAAGTGTTAAGTACGTGACATCACGATGCAGATGAACACGGTGGCGTCATAAATACAGTTTAAAGATTGTCGTCCCACTTTTGACATACATCAAAGAGGAGCAGCGTTCTGTTATCAGTTTTTATTTTTCAATCATTGAAGAGGTGAAACCTATAAACCTTCATCGGAAGGTCCAGTATAATGATGCATACTTGTCAGTCCGGCAAGTGTATGAGTGGAATAGGAAGTTTCATTACGGCGTGACTTCTGTGACAGGCTGTTGACGACCAGGTCAGGCACACCGAGTAGTGATCCCAGAGTCGATTGCAACCGTTGAAGGCCTCGCACAGGAAAACCGCCGATTGACTGTGAGTGACATAGCACCGCAAAGTGTCTGCAAGGTGGATGCCACAGCAGCTTACTCCAGAATTGAAACAACGACGCATTGATGCTTGTCAAGAACTTGTGCAGTGCTTTAAAGTAGAAGGTGATGGTTTCCTATCAAGAATTGTTACCGGAGATGAAATCTGTGTTCACTACCACCAGCCGGAAACGACAACAGCGAGCAAGAAGAAATGCGCGCCATAACTCCTCACCGAAACCAAAATGTTTCGCACGTAGCCATCTGCAGGGAAGGTAATGCTAACTCTCGGTTGTGATGAAAGAGGCCTTACTTTAGAGCACAACATGCCAAGAGGGAAAACTGTCACCAGTGATTTGTATATAGATATTCTCATAAATCATCTTCGACCAGCCATCAAATCCAAACGAAGGGGACTTCTGAGTAAAGGTGTCTTTTTGCAACATGACAATGCCCCCCCCCCTCACATCCTAAACTGACCTCTGACTCTATCCATAGCAATAGACGTCTCAGTCAAACTGACCTCTGACTCTATCCATAGCAATAGACCTCTCAGCCAAACTGACCTCTGACTCTATCCATAACAATAGACCTCTTAGCAAAACTGACCTCTGACTCTATCCATAGCAATCGATCTCTCAGCCAAACTGACCTCTGACTCTATCCATAGTAATAGACCTCTCAGCCAAACTGACCTCTGACTCTATCCATAGCTATAGTCCTCTCAGCCAAACTGACTTCTGACTCTATCCATAGCAACAGACCTCTCAGCCGCACTGACCTTTGATTCTATCCATAGCCAAATTGACCTCTGATTATATCCATAGTAAACTGACCTCTGACTCTATCCATAGCAAACTGACCTCTGACTCTATCCATAGCCAAACTAACCTCTGACTCAATCCATAGCCAAACTGACCTCTGACTCTATCCATAGCTTAACTGACCTCTTACTCTATCCATAGCAAACTAAACATAAAATCTCAGCTCTAATGACGATAATGAAGAGAGCAGATACCGGAACACGATCCAACATGTGTCGCTCTGGTCTTCTAGGTCTTCTGTTGTTTGCTTAAGAAGTAACCATTGCTGGGCTTCTGTGCTTCGCTTAACTCTCGGGGGTGTTTCACTTTTCCTTTACAAGATGTATACATGTGAGTTAATTCATAAATGTTTTAATTGCTCACACATACTTTATGTTATGTTTAT
This sequence comes from Cepaea nemoralis, assembly GCA_014155875.1. Classification (NCBI taxonomy): domain Eukaryota; kingdom Metazoa; phylum Mollusca; class Gastropoda; order Stylommatophora; family Helicidae; genus Cepaea; species Cepaea nemoralis. The sequence continues at coordinate 96,544 of JACEFZ010019206.1, forward strand.
CCTCTAGGTCCACATAAATGTTATCATTGTTTCAATCAGCTAAACATATGGTTAATATGTTATTTTAAACCCAAATCCTTTGGGGAAAGAAATTCTTAACCCTAACTCTTCAGACAGCTTTAGATAAAATTATTAACACTTCAAAAAATGTCTTAATTCTAACCTGTTGTTCGTAATCTTTTACACACAATTCTTAACTCTAACCCTTTATACACAATTCTCAACTCTAATATGTTAGACACAATTCTTAACCTTGAAACTGTCAATAAAATTCTGAACCTTGTGGATAAAATGTATAATTATAAATAACCCTTTAGAAAGAATTTCTAACCCTTTGTCAATGCTAAACACTATGATGACGCATGCTAACATTTGTGTAGTTTTATGATGATGTTGGTTTCATGTTAAACACTCAAAGCATTAATATACGTGCATATCACTTGTTTATGTGTGATTAATTCTGCTGACTTCCAGTTTGCATGGGTCATGTAAGGTGGCATGACATCGATTTTAGTTTCCTAACACTAAGTAAATGCGTTAGATTGATTGATTGACTGACTGACTGACTGACTGATTGATTGATTGATTGATTGATTGATTGATTGATTGATTTAGGAACTGACATCACATCATTCGGGGCATTCCCATAAGCGCTCCGTCCCCATCCTCAGCAGCCAGCGAAGAGTTACAACCCTAATAGTACCAGTAGCAATCTGATTATATGTCCGTCTCGCCTTTCCTCTGAGCATCGATCATCGGCCAGATCCCTTCGTCACTCCTCGCTGTCGCATTCTTGCCAGACCATGGTGATCCATTTGCTCCTCCGAGGTGTACACGTGCTCCCACAAGGCCGCAACCAATGCGTTCGTTGATAATTTAAACTATTGTCACAACTCATTATTATCATCATCATCATAATGTGATATGTGTTGTTTGTCCATCAAGAATAATGATGACCATTCAATTCATCCAGTGGTGTTGAAAGTATGGAGCCGTGAGTTCTAAGATGGCTGATAAGGCCTATTTTGGCTACAAATGTTCTTTGACAATGTGGGCAAAGAATGCTTGATGTTCCAGGAGTAGGATCTCCTGCAGTGGTTTGTCTGTCAGGCCTTTTCTTCACAGCTCTTGCAGTCCTTGTTGCCTCACACGTGACTGCACCCTTGCGTAATGATGTACGCCACAAATTTTGGTCTCTGGCTGCAGTCTCCCAGGTGCTATGTAGATAAGCGTGGGCGGTCATGATTCGCCATCTCACACGATCATCGGAGTCTTGAATCGGATCTGTGTTCTTGTCCCGACCAAGCCATTCAGGTTTTGACCTCTTTGTTTTTCCCTTCCTCTTGCCCCGTGTAAACACCAATATTACAGCTCGCCCCAAACGAAGACCAAAGCATTGACTCGCCGACAAACATTCCCGCGCTTGCAGCCACTGCAGTTATCACTAAGTTTGCAGGTGTACGTTATGTCACACACTGCCATACTATACACATTGATAAGACACGCGTTATTTGTGTACTGGCTGATATTTCTTATATAATGAATCAATATTCAATAACGCTGACACTAGGCACCCATACAAGTGAGCAGGGTAGATACAAGTGTTTGTGGTCCTAGCCGTTTTCCAGAAACAAAATAAACTATGACACGGATGCCAGATAATCGTTACAACAACAAGATGGTTGCAAGATGCCAAGTCAGGCTAAATGTTTATACATTACAGAAAAACATGCGTGCCAAACTTGTGTTGCCACATAACAAGGCACATTCCAGAGATAACGCGAATATGTTTGGCAAGGATATAACAAACCAGATATCCATGAAAACCAGCTCAATAGTGCAACCACATAGCACTTAACATGTTTTCCGAAATTCTTTCATGAGCCAAAACCTGTTCTTTGCGTTCACTTTCCTAATGTTCTTATTTTATCTTTTGCCTCTTCTTTACTCGCATTCCTCTTGGTCTAAGTCATCACGCTTCGGTATTCAGTGACCGATATATTTTGGATGTAAATTACCACTACAGGCGGCATATATAAACTATTTCAAACAGAATAATCATTGTAAGGAAACAATAAACAAGGACTTAAAGTCAGTTTCCTAAAGTAAACATTAAATTAATCATGTAACAGTATCTTTGCAAAAATAAACATCTTAGCGACAATCAGGAAGATATGAAGATAAGAAAAATGACGAAATATTGCATTTACTTAACAAAACATGATAAAGGTGAAGTATAAAAGGAAGTAATTTCACAAACCTGAAAAATGTTGATGATGCAACACGGCTACATTACGTGCTGACTTTGTAGACATTTCAGTTTTAAGTTTTGTAAATAAGCAAATTTACATGTGTAATTTTATGTTTCAACTGGTGATACGAAAGGATGGAGCATCACTAACAGAAGATCTCCACTAAAAAGCGTACATAAAGTGATAAAGAAAACACAATCGCTCAGTGGTATTGTGCATATGCAGACTGATCGAACGATAAGTACAAAAATGTATAAACATGTTATGTCAGAAGGCAGTGAAAGTGTCAATGACTGCAACAGTAGCTATTTCCTGGTTGTTTTTTTCCCAAAACAATGTTTAAGAAATTTCGGTGACTGGTCATTTACATATGCAATAATGTAATTGATATGCAAGAACGTAGTTGATGTAGGACATCTTCTGGACAATTTTCTAGAGTTTTCTAGAAAATTATCCAGAAGATGTCCTACATCAACTCAAAGGGCTTAATGACGGTCAATTAAACAGATATAGACAGCAAACACCACATTCGCCATCAATAACATTATTGGCACAAAAGACTAGGCAATGAGTCTTTGCGTCACAAAGACTTTGGATACATCCTTAGAATCCGCTATCAGCAATAAAAACGTTGTTTTGTTGATATTCTTGATATACCTGTCACAGAACTTAAGAATAACACCTAACAAGGCTACGTGGGCGCCGGGCAGGCCGCAAACGGCAAGGTAAGTGTGGATGTTTAAGGCATTTTAGACTCTAAGTGTGACCGTCTGGGCCTCAGGAATATCCGTATTCTTTATTGGAACTGTGCCAGCGTAAAACAATGGGGCCTTGTTCCAGAAAACCTGGGTGTAGCGCTCCAGGAGACGATATTGGGTGATCAGCCACTCCGAATTGCTGGCTTCAACTGTTTCAACAACAGACGACATCTGGGAATGGCGATTCTCATCCGTGACAGTATGGTGGTTTCAGAGCTAGACATGTCCAGTTGGGACAGTTACGACATACAAATACAGGCATTAAGAGTTCAATCCAGTCTGCCATTCGTGTTGGTTAATGTTTATGCCCGCAACGCGAGTGTGGATTCCCAGAAGTGGCAGTGCTTAAGTGACATACTAGGTCACGAGAGAAATGTTATTTTCTGTGGTGATTTCAACGCGAAAGGCATATCATAGGGAAACATTTCCTCCAACACACAGGGGGAGGAACTCGAGACTGCACTTGAAACAATTGACCTGGTTTGTATCAACAGTGGCTGTGTCACCAGGGCAGCAAGCTGTTTAGGTGATTAGGACAGTGCTATTGATCTGGTGCTGGTTTCTCCTTCACTCACTACAGTGTGTAGATGGGTGTCCTAGGGTACCATGGCAGCGACCACCACCCTTGCAGCATATTGTTGGAGAAAGGCAGAACTAGGCAGCACATGTCAACGGTCAAGACTTTCCAGTATGACAGTACAGGACAAGATGTGGTAAGCAAAATAAGGCGCTACAAGCGCAGAAAGTTTCAGGGCAGGAAATAAAGCTGGGAGCAGCCACCGTGGTGGAATTTTGAAGTGGAGAGGCCTGGATCGATAAGCGCAGTGCTGTAAGGGAATGGCAAAAGGCCAAGAAGAACAGAGTTGCCCATCCTAGTCCCTACATGCACTTAGAAAGAGAGATGTACACAAAAGTAAGCTATTTAAAAACACCGGTTCATGAGGTGAAAAGTGGAAAAATAGACAGAACGATGTCAAAGAGTAAGCACATACAAGTCACTGAGATTGTTCTGGCGACTACATAAAAGTATGAGTGGGGTAGTCAAGAATAAGAGAATTTCTGACTTCCAAGGTGCTGACCTCATCTGGCAGAGGATTGACGAGAACACAGGCAAAGCCCTCTTCGAAAGCCATCTAGAGCAGATCATCTAGACAGACATGAGAGGCCGAAATGTTGCCAAGGTCACCTCAGACAGATGCAAGGCGCAGACATTTCGGAAGAAGACACAGTGACAGTGAAAGAAATCAAGGCTGTACTTCGACGATCAAATAACAGCGCCCCAGGGCCAGATGGCATAAGATACGACGACATCAATAGGTGTGCCGACAACGAGCTGGAGAAACTAGCAGACATTTACAATAACAGTATAGGGAGCGCTAACATAAAGGTGGAGTGGTTGCACAGCTATCTGATTTCCTTGCCGAAGCCTGGCAATGATCACACAAAAATTCGGGGATATCGTGTAATAACCATGCAGAATACAATAGGCAAGCTTCTGGAGAAGTTAATTGCCAGGAAAATATCAAGTCAGCTAGAGAGACAAGGTGTTTTCCCACCTACTCTGGGAGGGTACTGTCCAGAGAAAAAGAGAAACCTGGACCAATGCAGCAGTTTTTGTTCATGACGTCTATGAAGGTTTCCACTCAGGCACTGAAACCTTCTCTGCAGCGATTGAGCTTGAGGATGCGTACAACAGAGTACCGTTGGATTTCTTAATGCTTCAGCTTCTTGAACTCAAGATAAGTCCTTTCCTCCTTAGTTGGATCGCCGCAGCCTTCTTCCAAAGGAAAGTAGTTTTCAGATGTGGCAGTTGGACTTCGGGACCAACAACAATATATCCTGGCCTACCACAGGGATCACCATTATCTCCAGTGCTGTTCAACGCCTACACTGTGAGAATCATCAGCGAGCAGATCAATGGACCGGGGAGGACACTGTCATATGCCGACAATGTTTTAGTGTATAGTCAGGGTAAGGATAGAGATCAGGTTGCTGTGGAACTACAAACCGAATTCAATCGCATAAGTACTTGGTGTGTTGAAGCTGGGGCAATGGTCAACCCAACAAAGGCAACAATGACATGATTCTCATTGAATAACCATATTGTCAACACTCCAACACCAACGGTACATTTGTGTTCAGAGACTGTGAAAAGAACGCAGGCAATGCATTACCAGGGGATACGTTTCGAAATCCTTGCTTATAATGAGAATATAGACCAAGTGATAACAAAGGCCAAGCGGGGTTTGGCAGCGATGCGGGTGATGGCGGCAGCAAACTGTGAGCAGTGCCACCTATGTCTTCTATTCAAGGGGTTGATCATGCCTGTTTTTGAGTATGCGATGGCGATCCTGACTCTCAGCCGTAAGCAGATAGAAAGGATGGAGATGATACAGAACGAAGCTATGCGCATTATTCTTGGGTGTACAAGAGATATTGCATGCAGGGCGATGCGCTACCTTCTTGATTTTCCAACCATTGAAGACAGAATACAAATATGCAGAGCACGTGTCTACTTCAGAGTTAACGCAAACACACAACATCCACTGCATAGTGAAATTAGGAAGGTGAAGGGCAGCAGGTTAAAAAGAGGAAGGTCGTGGGTGGGTCAAGCCGAAGACATTCACAACAGGTGTGTTCACTGGAAGACTTAGAACTTGGTGAGGAGTGGGTACAAGTGCCAACAGATTTATGTACGTCCTTTTCAGTTTACATCCAACTAGACAGAACATGCAGACAAGAAAATTCGGCTACTGTGGAGGCGGAAGTACAAGCGTTGATTTTCGAGAATTCGTTAGACGGTGATGCTGCATCTACACAGATGGGTCGGTTGTCCGACATGTGAGAAGCTCATGGGCCGGAGGGAGAATTGTGAAGGAGGACTCGAGTGCTTTTGTTGAGACCACAAGCAGCCTGACTATGAAAGTCATGGCAGTAAGTAAAGCAATAACATGGCTCGAGACACAGACATTCACTAGGGCTTGTTTTCTTAGTGACTCAATGAGCCTGATCAAGAGGATAGAGATGGGGTGGTGTCGCGGAAAAACTTGATAGTTTCGATCGATGAAAAACAAGACCGGACATTCGTCTGCAAAAACAGGCAACCCTTTGATGTTGTATAGACTGAGGAACAAAATACGTCGCGAAAATTGTCTGCCCACGGTCGGCATTTCTGTATGATGTGGGTTGTGCGAGAAACGTACAATGGCGCCATCCGTCTACAGGGCGGGAGTCAGCCTTTAAAGTGATAGACGGAATATCTGGCCAGACGTCGGATGGAGTCTTGTGATGTGGAGAAGGTTCTCTAGATCAAAGACAGGAGACAATTTCCCAGATGACAGGGGACACCAGCCAGATGTCCACATTGAGTTGGGAAAAATAAAGAGAAAAACAGCTTCTCGACGCCTCTGCGTCCAGACAATTTGGTGACGTCACTCAAGCCCCGATATAAAACAAGTTGCGGTAAGCAAAGTTCGATGAGTCGACCAAAAATTCTGAAGTGTTAAAGATCGGCGCAGTTTTCCGAGTTGTGTTAATTGAAAGAGACTATAGTGTCAACGTGTTGATAATTATCGGCGGACATAGATCCAGTCTGTGATTGCATAGCCTCAATCATCAACCGGAATAGGCATATGGTATTCTATTAATCATATCTAACTTAGAGTATGATTAGGAATAGAGTACAGTACTGTGCGGTGATAGAATGTATTATAGGTGCGGTGATAGAATGTTCTATAAGTGCGGTGCTAGAAAGTATTATAGGAGCGTCGGCACTAGTGTCCTATTGTATGGCTTTAACTAGCTTGTGTGATTTATCATTTTACTCGGGGAGTTGAGGACAATGTAGTGGGATAATAATTAGAGAGATTGAGGATGGTTGGGAGGGAGGAAGGGAATGTGAAAAGGTAGGATCTTCCAGTAGAGCATCTGCTGGGTTTCTACCCGTTTCTTTATTCTTTCCTGGTGTTGCCATGTATCAGACCAATGTGATGAGCTATTTGGCCGTATGACAGAGATCGGATCTCTGTTATAGATCTGAGTGCTGCTATTGGCCTACACTCACCTCATTAGGGTCAGGATTGAGTTGCTCTCACCATGATGTTCTCTACTCAACAGGTTCCACTTGAGTGTGAGATGATTTATTACGAAGAAGCAGTTTCAAAGTTTTATACAATGATGGCTCACGGAATGAAGACAGGTTACTGAGAGGCTTTTACACGGGGCTCAGAACCTAGTTGGTCTGCAGAAACCTGGCTTCTGCTAAGCCGGACTCGATGAACATAAGTGTTGTGTTTACTGAGTGATAAGCTTCACCACCGAAGATTCATAACTCATATACCAAGGATACATATATATATATATATATATATATATATATATATATATATATATATATATATATATATATATATATATATATATATATATATATATATATATATATATATATATGCATTGCATTGGCACCTTTCCGTCTTGACAGACGATAGTTTGGTACATTGTGCTTCAAAAAGGCTTAATAACTACGATCCATGGCGGTGACGAGTGTGTCTGGTAAGGCCAATTCTTGCTGCAAATGTTTGCCCGCAGTAGGTGTATGTGAAAACATGGTCACTTCCACCATTTTGCACCATCTTACGTCTCTCACGCTCTGTGTGTGCTTTATCTGCAATCATTTTCTCCTTTGTCTTTATTCCATTTCTGATAGTTGCCCTCCATGCAACACGTTCATATATATATATATATATATATATATATATATATATATATATATATATATATATATATATATATATATATATATATATATATATATATATATATATATATACATCTACCTAGAAACATTAATAGGTTGTTTGTTAACAAGGGGGGAAATCTTATAATCAGAGACTTGTGAACAGTAGATTTTCCCAAGTGACATTTCAGTTAATTGAAAGATTCTCTGTTCAACAAACATTATTAAACAGAGTAACTTTACCGTGTTTGTTAGAGTGAAGACCAAGATCGAACAGTGTCTAACTGATGACCAGCATCCTGTTTGTTCGAGCGTTATCGGAGAAAGTCGTCACGTGAACGGAGAAACATCTTTTGGGTGAGGTTCACTGTCCGGAATACATGGTGCTGTTGTGTGCTCAGCACAGTGATGTAACAGACTTTGCTCCTGATTCACTGGTCTGATTCTACATACACATTAGAATATTCGACACACATTCTACACATTACACACACACACACCTCACACACACATACTCTTTGTTTTAATAAATTAATTGTTGTATTTATTTGTTAAAGCTAGAGTTGTTGAGTATGTTGTGTTGGGGAAGAATGAGAGGGGGCATGATCCAGGGGTGAGTGAGAGTAAGAAAGAGGTGTTTACAGACTGAGGGAGTTTTGTGGACGGATTCTGGTGGTTTCTCTAGGACAATAATATTGCGTTAAAAAATTGTGGGTGTTGATTCCCCTCAATCCAGGGACGACAATAAAGTAATAAAGGATTACTTATGACAGGTGGATCCGAAGAGGATGGTTGCTATCTCTGGAGCGGTCTCGGCTGGTAACGATTAGTTTCATCTTCGTTGCAGGGCATGCAGGAGTACAAGGAAATTAGCGGGCTGACAAGCTCGCAGGTGCGGCTACTGTGGAGCGCCATGGACAGGCTGACATTCTGAATGCTTTAAGAGAAGTAAGACTTTTGCGAGAACCAAGTGATGGCTTTGAATCTACAACCATGGCCAGACTGCGAGAAGAGCAAATTAAAAGAGCTGTGGCTAAACAAGAACACTACGCAGGAAGCCAAAGAAGATTGATAAACCAACACAGAACTGGTGTCGTTAGCCGCTACACGCTGCGGGATTTGCTGAGGAGGGGATCTGAGCACTTATTGACTGAATGGTTCGATGTGCAATGAGAATGATCTGTCGACTAACTAATTAACTAACTAACTAACTAACTTAGAATAACAGACAAGTGTGGCTAAAATATGCAGGTCACGCAACCTTACATGACCCCTACAAACTGGTAGTCTACAGAAATAATCACACATACACAAGTTATGTGTACTTATATTCATTCTGTGATTGTGCAGCATGATACTAATATCATCATAAATCTACAAAAATGTTAGGATGAATCAACGAAGTGTTCAGCGGGTAACTACTGGTTGTGACAAAACAAGGAATGTTATTGTCAAATGTGTCAATGATAAAGAGACTACTCTGTGCAACCACTAAACTGTCCGAGAGACAAATGAACTGAGGAAAATGAGACATTTAGGGCATGTACAAAGACATGCATGCCTGCAAAAGATAAATTTTTTTTTTTACTGAATCCATCTGCGCTGTGAATGTCCTCTTCTCCGCTTCTCGTTTATACCTCAGTAAAAAATGATGTTTTGCAGACATGTATGTCTTTGTACATGCCCAAAATGTCTCATTTTCCTCAGTTCATTTGTCTTAATAACCAATCTTATTCATTGCTGGTTTCTAGCTAGATGACTCTGTTTGTTCTCTGTTCGACCGATACATTGGTAATACTCTGTAACCTTATATTTAAAAGCGCTTGTGTGCCTTTCAGCTGATTTATTAAATGCCGTTGTTTCCAATCCGTATCTGGGCCACAGCAGATAGGAATACTCTCAGTTTTCTGGCTTTGGGTGTTCTATTAGTTCCAGTTCATACAGGTTCTAAAAGCTTAGATTTTTGCAAACCAGTGTCTGTTCTTCTTTTAATTTCTGTCATCGCGTTTCTATCGTCCGTCAGTAGTGAACCTAGATATTCAAATCTGCACGTTTTCTGTAATTTATCTCCACTGATAAATATAAATGGTGGCATATTTGTTTTATCGGTTGTCGTCAGTTTTGTTTTTGTTGCATTGATAAATACATGTTGCATTTCACTTTACTCTTGCATTGATGTACTTTGTTTTTCAATTCTCATCTGTGTTGTTGATAGTAATAGTGAGTCATCAACATATCGAAGTTCAGATATTTCTATTCCTCCGATTACAAAGAGGTCATATTGTTCCTTGTCAATATTGTTCTCTAATATGCTTTATGACGTTTTGAGAATAGCCTTCCGATGTAGATCAGCTTATTATCACTATTTATGTTTAAATAACTAAGAGTATGATGCCCGGGCTCATCATCCTGACACACATTCTCTGCAACATGCTAGGAGAATTTCAAACAACTGGAGATTGCCCACGTTAATTTAAAGGTGTGCAGAAAGCGTTATTGTATTTTTTTGGTGTTCAAACAAAACATTTATAGTAATTTCACAAATACAAAGCAATCAGAACAAGATTAATCTCCGCCACCACCCTGTCGTCAGACACATGAGAGGGATACACACAATTCTAGCCACTTTATTACTGTGCAGATTTCAAGATTTGCTAATATCATTATAGTTTTGCTATCATAGCTTGATGAGATCTGGTGTCGTTTGTAGCTCTGACAGTTTCCACCGGATGAGGATGTCCTAAGACAGTTATTAACGTCGTTCTCTGCATAAAATCGTGACATCTTGGGGAAATAATGTGGTGGTATTTTCTTGTATCAGATGTGCCGTGGGCTACGACACTGATATTCCATCAGACATGGAAACATGTTGCGCTTGTAGCAAGGATCCGTACAGGCTGGGAAACCAGACACTGCCGACAGACCGACCTTTAGCCATGGCGTTTATATCGCTCAAGCCCAGCACTACAAAATGACAGGACAGTGCAACTTCAGATGGTGAACAAATGGAACATAAGTGCATGCATCATTAACTTAGAGAGGTTAATAACCAGAGATATCTGGGCGCGATAGAGATTGGGTTTAACCCACTAAAATAACTGACACCTTTCAACGACCAACTTGTCAATGTGGTAACACTTGGAACATTCCAACGTACAGCAAAACCTGCCGCGCTTAGAAATAGTGCTCACGGTGGAATTGTTACCAGGAGAATTAATGAGACAGACATTAATTACAGTTTGTCGCGTATCCTTTACATGACATCGCAGTAAACCCCAGCAGTTAGTGTTGTTCGTGATTTTCTAGGAATTTTACGTTAGGTGGTTTGCGATTGCTTCCTCAATAACGTACGCACACCACCCTCAACTGCAATGTCAATACGTGTAAGTGGTCTCATGGCTAGCCAACTGGCACTATCTATCACCAGAGTCGTAGATCTCATGGCTAGCCAACTGACACTATCTATCACCAGAGTCGTAGATCTCATGGCTAGCCAACTGGCACTATCTATCACCAGAGTCGTAGATCTCATGGCTAGCCAACTGACACTATCTATCACCAGAGTCGTAGATCTCATGGCTAGCCAACTGACACTATCTATCACCAGAGTCGTAGATCTCATGGCTAGCCAACTGACACTAACTATCACCAGAGTCGTAGATCTCATGGCTAGCCAACTGACACTAACTATCACCTCCATTCTCAGACTAGATAGTGTGGTATCATATGCCAGGCTCTCTTGCACCAAACACCGTTCACCTTCCTTCGCTGTGAATCCTGAGGCACTTCTTTTACCTCTTAGCACAGAGCTGTTTGATCATGGTATAATTAATAAAAGGGATAATAATGACAGGAATAATTTCAGCTTCACGAAATATCATCATCATAATCAGGTGCCTTGCCAGCTGGCGTTGGTGGTCATGTCTCTCCATAGATCTCGGTCTTTGGTTTTCTAGATCCCCTTTGCTGATGATATTCCCCTATGCCACTGTCTTAGTCCGTCCATCATAATTTCTCTTGTCTGCTCCTGAATCTCTTCCTCTTGTTCTCCAATGCCTCTCATCTCAACACATGACCAAAGAAAGCTGTTTGTCCCTTTCTTACTGTTGAATACAATGTTCTAGTTTCATTAGCCTCTTTCAGGAAGTCGTTGTTACTTACTCTGGCAGTTCAAGGAATTCGCAACATTCGTCTCAGGAACCACATCTCTCTTGCTTCCAAGTTCTTTCTAATTTATTTATTTACATTCCAAGATATACTGTCATACAACAAGACAGGTTCTCTATAGCACTTTATCACTCTCTTTCTTACATTCAATGATACATAAGATACCTTCCATTTTCTTAAATGTTTGTGCTTACCCTGTTCTGTTCTTAATCTCGGTTGTGTATCTTCTATCTGATGTTATAACTGCCCCTAGGTAATTAAAATTATGCAATAGGTTTAGCATTGTCCCTTATATTTACATTTCGCATAATATAAAGAGCTTAATCGCAAACATATACACAAACAATCAAATACATATATGAACAAACTCTCTGGCTGGAAAACGGATAGACAGAAGGACAGAAAACTAGGCAGGCAGAAAAATATACAGACAGATTAATAACATTCTTCATTCCAAGATTCCTTACAGGTAGATGTATGAAAAAGAAGTGCTCTTATGCGCACATTTGTAAATGCAAATATTGTTAACGCATGATACCCATTTAGCGTGTAAATTTACCTGACAACATGATTCAGCTGAGTGACATCGCCATGACACCTGCACATTTGCCAAATGCATATAGGTGATTGTCCAGTTAAATGACACCTTTTAGAACAGATGCTCTCTAACGTTTCTGGAGATCTATTGCTAAATATATCCAAACAATAACATGTGTCATTTCGTTCGATGCCCTGGCAAGTAGAGTTGAGAACTAACTTTTTTTCCTCAAACTTCAGCTCTATGTAACCTGTCTTACGTTATAACATATGTTGGATTCCTGTTTCTGTTTATGGATACCCGATTGAACAGGATGTGTGCTTGTCCGCATAAGAGTGACACCTTCCTTTTGTTCTGCCAAGTGATTAGAGATTACTGAAGATTATCATTAACATACCCCGGACAGGTCCATAGGTACTCCGATCTCTCCTTAACATCATCGACACCTAAATCGACTGATCGTACCAGTTCTGTGTTTGTTAATCAAATGATTCGTGTTCTTGACAAAATGTCCATGCCTGACAGCTCCCCCCTTCACTGTCTTCTTCCTGACAAATTTACAGGATTTGCTTGGTCCAGAATCTCGTATAGTGCTGTCGATGTCTGGTCCATTCAGTGCTCTTCCCACCTCGATCATCGCCAAGTTCACCAACAGATCGGCTAACTCGTCGTCTTTCACGCTAGAGTGCGCCAGTACATAGATGAAAGTCAGCTTGATTAATTGTAATGTGCTCAGTGTCTAGCAACTTATATCGTAAGAGGCCACTCTGGACCTTCTTGGGCATGTTCACTTAATCACGGTATGCTTGTGAATGTTGTTGCATGCTCAACCAATTCAGGCTATTGTTTACAATCACTGTTTCTATCGTAAAGCTGCTTGTTACAGCAAAAGCACCACTTGCTTGATTGGCTGTTTTGCTGGCTGAGCTTGCTGAGAATGCCCATGCACTTCACTGCATCGCCCTCTTCAGGGTTTTCGTGTATAAGAGCTTTAACCTGTCTCCACTGTGGTAGGTTTTCTGCAACATAGACGATAGGACGGGAATCTGCTGGCACTGTTATACATTCCCCTCCAAGACTGATGTCTGTGGGTCTGCATACTTGGTAGATGGCTTCCTCAACACGTCAGATTTCACCCTCTTTTTCTGTCGTCTATACTCTGATGGGGCAGATCAACTCAACTAACTAATTTAAATAATGTCTTTTATACATCATTATCTGCTTCCTTCCGTGTCTATTATGTATATTTTTCATGGGTTCTGACTTAAGTAGCTCAGAGTTTTCTATTGTTTTCATCGGATGCTTTTTTTTTTTTTATTTCTTCTGTTTTAAATATGTAAGTTTTTATCCATCATTTGTGTTTCATTTCCCGTGTTCCAAGGACTTAAATGCAATGTTCATTCAAAATGCTGCTTTCAACCAGTTGCCAGTAGTCTTCCGTTCTCAGCTCATCTTCTATCCATCCGGCCGTCAAATTTCCGGAACAATGAAACAAAAAATTCCCAGCTCGTTGAAACGTCTTTGCTTTGACATGGTTATAACAGAAGGGTTTTAAATTGCGTTCACTTTGAGGTTGTGTTCTTTCCTCTACCGCAGGCCCAGCATGCAGTCCCACGTCATGCCTCATTAGTCGCCTCCTGCGACATTGATAGCAAGTTACAGTGTCATTATTCTGTCTTTCCCTTAAGACTCCCCCCACTCCCCTCCCCCAACCTGGCCCGGTAACACGCAGCGATTTAATGTTGAGTATTATGATCATGTGTCTTGCCAAGTAGTGTAGGCGTTTAAGCATCTCCACGGATTTTGGTCATTGGTGTTGTGAATCAATTATATTGATGATATTCTTCCATGCTGCTGACCCAGTTCATCCATGACCATGTCTCTCGCCCTGCTAGTGCCTCTTGCACCACTGATCCATCCAGCTGTCACGATATTTTCCAATGTCTCTCTTCATATTACATTACCAGAAAACACTGTTTGTATTCTTATTATTCTTATATGTGGTATTATGTCTACTTTTATCAGCCTTTCCATTAGCAGTCTTTAAGACGACTCTGGTAACAACAATAGCCTCATTCCGTGCTATGTTCGCATACAACCTGATCACTTTGTTTAACACCTTGCTCAATCATCATCATCATGACAAGTCTAGGTGGTCATATTTCGCCATCTCGCACGATCATAAGAGTCGTAAATCAGCTTCGTACTCTTGTCTTGACCATGCCATGATTCCAAGTCATCCACATAATTACTTCTCTGCCTTCCCGTTGTTCTTTTGCGCTCAATCAGTTGTCACCAAGTTCTCTGGTTTATTTATTCTCATAACGTACGCAAACATTTTGACTCTCTAAATCTACCTTCTTCAATCGGTTTACGGTTTTCATATTCTTCTTGTAGGACTTTTTCATTGGTTTTTCTGTCTGTCCATGGTATTCTTGCAGTTTATTCAGAAACCATTTTCCACTACCATCATATGTTTTTCAGCATGTTTCCTCATTGTCCACGCTTCACATCCATACAAACGTACAGGTTTTATGTAGCACTTCAACACTCTTTTTCTCGTTACAATTGGCATCTTTTTATTAATCAGTATGTTTTCTATCTTGCTGACCCAGTTTTGCCATTATAGTCATTACCTCTGTTTTACTTGTGCTAATTTTCATGTTATGTTCCCTACACATTTCGTTTAGACTATTCATGTGGTCTTGTGATTCAGCTTCTGATTTTGCTATTAGTGCTTGGTAGTCCGCAGATGGTTCTTCTTCTAAATTTTTTGGTTATGCGGTGTTCCTGTGGTCTCTGTTTGGCGGGTTTCTTTACGTATGTTGTCTAAATATGTTATGAACAAGAGAGGGGACAGGACACAACCTTGTCGTACTCTGGATCTTATTTTGTATGGTTCTGAGTGCCCTTCAGTTACTCTCACTATGCATTCACTGTTGTTGTATAAGCTTCTACATAGGTTTGTTAGATGTGTACTCACTCCATATTGTTTAAGGATTTCCCACAGCTTGTTTCTGTCTACTCTATCAAATGCCTTTTCTTGGTCTACAAAGGCTAAGTAGTGTGTTTCATTGAATTCGATTGATTTTTCTATAAGTTGTCCATGAGCAAAAATGGCATCTGTGCATCCTTTGTTTTTCTTAAATCCAAGTTGTGTTTCGCTTAGCTGGGGTTCCATAATAGTTCGTAATCTTTTCTCAAGAATTGTGTAAACTATTTTCCCAGTATGACTCAACAGTGAAATACCTTTGTATTGTGTGCAGTCTCTTTTGCTGCTTTTTTTTTTTTCTTTTCCAAATGGGGATGATTATGGCGTTTCCCCAGTCTCGTAGTGTTTGTTGTTCTACCCATACATGGTTGAATAGTCTATGTAGCCATGCTGTTCCTATTTCTCTTGCTGCTTTAATCAGTTCATTTGATATTTCATCTTATCCTGGTGATTTGTTCAATGGGGCTAATCTGACGGCTTCTATAATTTCATCTTTCAGTACGTCTGGTTCCAGTTCTTCGGTGGCATCTGTGTCGGTTTCTTGAATTTCTGTGACATCTGATGCGATGTTGAGAAGTTGTTCTAAGTACTGTTTCCATCTAATTAGGATTTGTTTTTGTTCACTTATTGGTTCTCCATTTTCGCTGTTAATTATTTCAGTTGGGTCAAAGGGTTTTCCTCTAGTTCTCATTGCACTTATCTTTTTATAGAAGTTTCTAGTTGCCTCCTTGTAGATTTTATTTGGAGTTTCTCCATACTCCTCCCAGACTTTTTGTTTTTCTCTCTTTACTATTCTATTCACATGTCTTCTCTCTATTATATATATATACACACACACACACACACACACACACATACACACACACACACACAAGAAATACAGAAAGAGAAATATATTAGATGCAAGGGCAGTGCCCAACTCAAGTATAAACACAGACCACAAAGCAGTCGTTGTCACAATAAGAATTATTAGTAGAAGAAAGCAAAGACCAAAACAAAAACTACATGCCATGCGAATCAGTAAACTTAAAAAGTTGGGAGGCTCCGTGGTGAAGTGGTAAAATCGTTTGACTGGAGCTCCGAATGTTGTGGGTTCGATTCCTGAGTCTATCTCTTTACAACCTTGTACACTGACTCACACATGTAGGAATGTATATATTTTGTGATTCTTCGATTCACATTTTCCCCCCTGAAATTGCCATGTTTTGTCCTGAGAAGAAATGCTCATTAATAAGAGTTGCACCATATACCCAAAATGTTAGCCGGGAGTTGCACCCACCAACAGTCTCACACCATAGTGATGATGACTAGGTGATTCTTACGTTCAAGGGCATGCCATTTACGGTCCGAAATAGGATTATAAAGCGGAAATAAGCGAAATAACATGCAACCTTGTGTGGTTAAGCAATGTCGTCCTCCAGCCTCTGCTTAGAAGAGACCGCTGGAAATTACCATGCCTGTTTGTTGAAATCAGTGCTTATGCTTTTACAAAGGCTCTCACATAAACTCAGGAGATAAATATATTCGCATTAGTGATTGTGTAAAATGGACGATGGTTAAGAAAGATTACTTTGTGGTGGGAGAAAAAGCAATAAACTCTCCCTCTGATATAAAAAAGCAGTTATATCAATATATGATGATTATAATGATGATGATGAGATTATATGGTTGACAATTAACTCTCAATACATGAAAATGATGATGATAGGCCTTTGAGATCTAAACCTAACCCAGAGGAAGGAAAGACAAGCTTTCATACGTTCACATGATGATAATGATGATGTTGATAGGCATTTGGGATCTAAACCTAACAAAGAGGAAGGAAAGACAAGCTTTCATACATTCACATGACGATAATGATGATGTTGATAGGCATTTGGGATCTAAACCTAACCCGGAGGAAGGAAAGACAAGCTTACATACATTCACATGATGATGATGATGTTGATATGCATTTGAGATCTAAACCTAACCCAGAGAGAGGAAAGATTAGCTTACATGGAGACACATGATGATGACAATGATGATGATGATATATGGTTGACCATTAACTCAACTTACATCCATCTCAACACACCCTGTCTTATCAAGCAACAGTCTCAACCTATCTCTGGCTTACTATGAAGTGTCACTACATACATCCTTCCCATGCATCTATCATAACATGCATCTACATCAACCCACCTTCATCACAATATTCCTTTACCTTAATCACAACATGCCTCTGCCATAACCTACTTTCATCTCAACATGTCTGTTACATCCTTGATGACTTTGAATCAACTTACTTTAATACAAGACTCCCTGGTCTTAAAGTTATGACTATCTTATTTTATTATCCTGGTGGCACCAAGATTTGATTCCATCAGGACCATACAGCATGAGATGATGGATTGAATGCCATCTATAAAGATAAGAGGGAGGTGATCTCACCATTGAGTGGACACATTCTTCCCCCTCTTATTTTCTTATTCTCTTATTTTTCTTGGTTGTTTTTTTTTTTCTTGACATGTTTTATGCATTACTGATATATGAATGTTAGCAAAATGCTTATGAAGTTATATTTTGCTTGGACCGTCAGATGGGTCAGATCGGAGGAGCAAATGGATTACCATGGTCTGGCAAGACTGAGACAGCGAGGAGTGACGAGAGGATCTGGCCGACGCTCAACGCTCAGAGGAAAGGCGAGACGGACATATAATCAGATTGCTACTGGTACTATTAGTGTTGGAACTCTTCGCTGGCTGCTGAGGATGGGGACGGAGCACTTATGGGAATGCCCCGAATGCTGTGATGTCGATTCCTAAATCAATCAATCAATGGGCGGTGTAACTGGAAGCCGACTGTTTTGAAGACGCGGACTTGGTTGCTGAGGGCAGTGAAGTAGTTATGTTCATGTTCGACGCTCAGAGGTAAGGCGAGACGGACATATAATCAGATTGCTACTGGAACTATTAGTGTTGGAACTCTTCGCTGGCTGCTGAGGATGGGGACGGAGCGTTTATGGGAATGCTCCGAATGCTGTGATGTCGGTTCCTAAATCAATCAATCAATCAATCAATGTCTATCTCTTGCCAGCCCAAATTTTATTGCAGCATCCTTCCTTGCATCATCCACCACCCCCATCCTTCAAAGATCTAACCCATGCAACCCATGAACCCAGTGAGAATCCAGATGTTAGATCCTGACAGAAGAACTTGAATATACCTCACTCACATTGGAGATGACCCTCTGATAGAAAATTGGTTCCAAGGAAGAATTAGAATCATATACACACCGAAGTACCTACCGGCTGATATCAGCTGCACTGGAGATAACCATATCCTTTCTTAAGTGGTAGTTACTTTGTGATGCATAAAGATACTTTAATGTATTTTGGATGATTCAAATATTTGTTTTCCCACAATAATGTATTCAGATCAGTTGATACTCCATGTGAACCTGACAATGTTTTTTTTTGTTTTCAGAGATGTAATCAAATGTGTAAAATATATTTTGTTGTCATACTTTTGATTTATTACACTTAATGTTACCAGATCATTGTTTGAGTGATTCTTACAGATTGTTTGTAAACACAAAGATTATGTTCTAGCAGTGAATATTATGTGATGTCACTGTATGCCCTGTTTATACTGTGAATGTTCTGTCATGATAGTGCTGGTCTAGTCCATCACATACTCGAGTAAGTGTATACACCAGAGATGATAATACTATTTGAGACCGCATGAGGGCGGACACCTGCACACTAGTACCTTTTCCCCAGTGATAGAGAAGGGCATCCAGTTTAAGGATCGTGGCAACAGTCCGTGGTCTCCACACCTTCCCAAGAAGCCTAAACTTACATACTTTACATTAATTCGTGTAGATACGAACATATCCTTAGTATCTTCACGTGGGGGGACGAGC
The DNA here is from genome assembly GCA_014155875.1 of Cepaea nemoralis. Classification (NCBI taxonomy): domain Eukaryota; kingdom Metazoa; phylum Mollusca; class Gastropoda; order Stylommatophora; family Helicidae; genus Cepaea; species Cepaea nemoralis. Next base: position 115,895 of record JACEFZ010019206.1, read on the forward strand.
CATAAAATTAGCTTCTAAAGGAAAGTGAACTGGATATAGGATAGGAATCCATCCCCTTGGGCATACCCTGATAACATTCCTCAGATACTTAATTAAATTCCTATTAAGTGGGTGTCACATTCTAAAAGATGAACCCCTAACAAATAAATCACATATATATATATATATATATATATATATATATATATATATATATATATATATATATATATATATATATATATATATATATATATATATATATATATATATATATATATATATATTGTCTTTGTCGTTAGCTTAGCTCATTGTCTTGGTCAAGACCGTTGCTCATTGTCTTGAATGGTACTCTTGCTCATTGTCTTGGCTCGTACCTGTGCTCATGTTCCTGGCTGGTATCTTAGCTCATTGTCTGTGCGGCACCCTTGCTCACTGTCTTGGCTAAAAATTTTGCTCGTTGTCTTGGCTGGTATCTTAGCGCAGTCTCGCGTTTCCCTTGTTCATTGTCTTGGTTGGTACCCTTGCACTTTGTCTTAGATGGTAACTTAGCACACTGTCTTGGCCTGTAATCTTGCTCACTGTCTTGGCCGATGTCTTTACTTGTTGTCTTGGCTCATGTCTTGCCCGGTATTTGAATGCATTTGGTTCACCGGTACTTGAGCTAATTGTCTTGGCTAGTAAATAAGCTCTTTGTCTTCGTCAGTACTTGAGTTCACTGCCTAGGTCACTTCTTGAGCTCACTGTCTTGTCCGGTACTTGAGTTCCTTGTCTTGGCCTGGACTTGAGCTCACTATTTTGAACAATACTTAAGACTGGCCAGTACCTAAATTTAATGTCTTGGTCTGTACATGAGATCTGATTAGGTTGTAAGCACATAAAATGATCTGTACTTAACTTGGCACCTTTTGAGCTAGTGTTATTTCCAACCATCACTCACTACAACTCTTTCCGAACTAAGTAATACATTATATGGATAGCATCTTTTGACTCAGCCAGCTACTGTGTTAACCCATACAATCTTTGCCATTACTAATAAACGCACATAGATCCATACAACTGATTCTCAAGAATAACATATAAACACCCAAATCTAGGTTTAAGATTACCTCTCTCTCTCTCTCTCTCTCTCTCTCTCTCTCTCTCTCTCTCTCTCTCTCTCTCTCTCTCTCTCTCTCTCTCTCTCTCTCTCTCTCTCTCTCTCTCTAAAAGAACAGAATAGGAAAGGCAAACACTTCGTTTTATAAAATGACATTGTATCGAATTACTCTTGTCATTGAGGGTTACCTATAGAATTCTTGCATAAAACATGTCAAAAGTGTATAAACAGTTGCATCGCTGACATTACGGTTGCGGTCTGAAGAGTTAAACCTCCATACATACTAAACAACGTAAGATATGGTAGCCAGTTTCCTTCCTTGAGGCCCTTCTTCCCAGATAATTCCAAGAAATCCCGCCTTGGTCTGCCCTGACAAGAAAAGCCTCTGCTGGGGATTGGACAGCAAGACTCTCTTGGCAGGCCAGTGCACTAACCACTAAGCCACCGCAGCTCTGCATAATACATAGACACAAGAAGCCAACATTCAGGTTATTGTACTTGATACAGACGTGTCGATTACTTGTGATT